>VCCN01006950.1:916759-928888 GCA_006491835.1 Architeuthis dux
TGCGGCTGTCTGCAACTGTTGGCGCAGATCCACATGACAGTAGCTGACTGTGGTTTTGAGTGCAGACCCTGATCACTCCAACAAGAGCAGAGGAGTGATCCGACAGTATAGCAGCCTGGGCAGATCCGAGCCCAGGTCCAGTATCACACCCCTACGAGGGGGGGAAAAAAAATAAAATAAAAGAAAGATTCCCCTCCCTTGTTTGTTTAAGTCTTGAAAGTAGAACACATAGAATACATTTTATAAACAACTAATCGATTGATCAAGAAAATAATCAACAGATAAATCGATAATGAAAAGAATTGTTAGTTGCAGCCTTTGTAAACTGTAAAAAACACAGAATTAAAAACAAATGAAATTGGAGAAACCAAATTCTGTGTTTCATTCTCAGTTTTCTGTCTTTGAACTGAGGTCTCCGTGCCATGGTTGCCAGATAGTTGCAGACGTTTTTGGCCAAGAACATGCATTAAAAAGGGCCAGAAAATGGCCAAATATCAAATGTGACTTTAATTGTCGACATTTACATTATAAAAATATTACTGATTTTATTAAAATTCATCTAAATGTCAATTTCTGACATCTAGATGCAACCAAAATCATCTAGATCGAGGTGAAAAACATCTAAATTGGCAACACTGTATAAAACCTTGCAATACTGCAGTACACACTAAAAATAAAGTTGCTTTCTTGCGTGCATCTTCAGTTTAACCAACCTCTGCATTTTGATAGGACAAAAAAAAAATTATTTATTATTTTTATTTGACATTTTATTTACCTGTGCACACTCAATGTAAAAATGGTGCATAAATAAACAGAAATAAGAGAATTCATGAAAGAAAAACAGGTGTAAATACTATTATTGTTTTGAATAAATTAAATTGTTAAAATGTTTTGCCTCACTTCATAAATTTCTACAGATCGCATGTCTACATGGCGTCAGCTGAATTCTAATCGGGACCACCTTTGCCAAATTTTACCTATACTTCTATGTTCATCTGGTGTGCATAAAAACATTACCTCTAAGAGATTTACATTTACATTTATTTTTATATTATTAGACAAAAATTATTAGACCCAATGTTAAAAATCACGTATAAATAAAAAGAAATGAGAATTCATGAAAGAAAAATTCCATGTTTAAAAAAATAAAAGGAAAATTTTGTATTTGAAAAAAATGGAAAATTTTGTATTTGAAAAATAAAGTTAGAAAACATAAATATTCCATATTCAAAAGAAGGTTTTTGTACCAGGGCCAACAGAATCGAGGAAGACCAAAACACAGATGGCATATTCCTCTGGTCAAAATGTAACAACTGGACCCAGATAAACATCCACGCACAAGATTGTGTAATCTGGAAGCAGATAGGTCATGTGAAATGTTATCTGCTGTGGGTGGAAATAGCATTACATGATGAAGTAAATCGGGTTAGAGTAGACAGTTTCACAGACTGTGTTCAATGTTTTGCACCTGTTCACCACACTCACAGGATTCACTGGTCTTTGAACCCCACTTGACCATTATATCTCCTCTCCTACTAATCCCTGCTCACGCTCTGTTGAGAGTTCACCACTCACATCTGGCAAGCATGCCCCAACTACCAGTCTACGTGTATAGATAAATTTGTTTTAAAGTGAACTTTAGAGTTCAAAGAGTTTTTCGAACAATTGAACATCTTCTTGTTTATGTCATTCAAACAACGTTTCAGCAGATTCATTCTACAGCCTTCTCCAGGTGTAATATGAAATATCAATAAGGAAAAGTCTATTTTTCTGGTATCTTTCTGCGGTAGTGTAAAGTAAAAACGATATCAAGTAGAAAATTTAAACATTGACAGCAACACTTGAAAAATAATTCTATTTTTAGCAACACATGCAGTACAGCCAGTTCCACAATTTTTACATGTACAATAAGTTACAAGCATTGGTGTTAATGTTTAAATTTTGTTTGATACGTTTTTTTACAAATTTTTTTACTTTGCTCTACCAGAAAAAGAGACTCTTTCTTTACCGATAATTCCTATTACACCTGAAGAAGGTCGTAGAATGAATCAGCCAAAACATTGTGTGAACAACATAAACAACAGGAAGGAGTCCAATTGTCTGAAAAACACTTTGAATGTTAATGACCCTTTTGAAAATTACAGACAGAATTTTTGGCTAAAAAGATATTTGCAGAAAAAGTCACTAGTTGTGAAATATAGATGGGTCTTATTAGAAACCATCAACCAAAACTGTCAACATAGGTTTCTTAAGTTTTCAAGTTGGTCTGGCTGGCTGGCTGGCTGGCTATGTATGTATGTATGTATGACATGTACAGGCTGCATAAATGGAGCTAGAGGGCTGAAATTTTCAACATTTCATCATCATCATTATCATCAGCCGTTATAAGTCCACTGCTGGACGAAGGCCTTTCCCATCTCCTTCCATGACAACCTATCTTGTGCTAATCTCTGCCAGGTCTTACCGGCAAACATTTCTATCTCGTCCCTCCATCTTGTGTCTGGCCGTTTCCTACTTCTTTTACTATCCCATCTTTGTTTTTGTTTTTTTACCCCCCCCCCCGGTTTTTAGCAGGGGGGGGGTTCAATTTACAATGTAAGTTTATGCTAAATCAGTTCCTTAGTTTATGTCTGGGAGTGTTCATGCTTCTTTTTTGAAAATTCACACTGTTTTAGTGATCACTGCCCAAAAAAGGTGAGAGAAGTAACTTATTCATTGATCACCCCTTTTTCTAATTGATCACCCCCAACACGCCATGCTGCTAATTGCAAAAAAACATTGATCACAAAAAAGTTTCTTTTGAATGACTAATCAGACCTGTTTTATTTTAGGTTTATTGCTGGTTTTAGGTTATTCATGTGTTCTGACATTTATATGTATCTATCTATCCGGACTTCGCCCATCCCTAACCGTTCATAGTAGAAACTTGAAATTTTGCACACACACTCCCTTCAATGAGTAGGGAAAATGTTTTTTGTTTTAATTTTTTAAAATTCCCCCCAAATAGGTTTTTATAGGCAACACTGAAGAGAAGTAACTGAAATACTTCAAATTTCTTATCTAATATGAGAAAAACATCAGTTTTATTCAGAGATGCCTATATTTAGTGGAATTGTTTTCCTTTCTGTTTGCTTTAGCATGATAGAAACTAACAAACAGAAAAAGTGACATTGGCTTTTATAGAACTACAGCATTGCCCATACCAAAGGTGCATGTGTAGAATGGGGTTGGACTTTATAGTGTATGGAGCAGCCTGTCATAATTGTCATATAAAATAATTTGCTTTCCGTCGTACAAAGCTTATAGCTTCGAAGTTACTTCTCTTCAGTGTTGCCAATTTCAATATTTTATATCTAAATTAGATCTATTGCCAATTTAGATATGTTACATCTAAATTTAGATCTATAGTTTTAGATAAAAGATCAATAATCTGTAACTTTTTATTTATTTTTATTAGATTTCTTCAGAACCACTGATTCAAACAATTTCAAACTTGACACTGCAATGCCTGGTGTGCTGACAGACAGGCAGAGATCTAACTATAATTGAAGAAATCTCTGTTGGTGTGTGTGTGCGTGCACCGAGATAACTTGACAACTGTCCACTGTACAAAATGGATATTCGCCATATATGTTATATAGGCAGGAGAAAAGACTCAAAAGTTGTTTGTAAAAATATGTGAACATATTTTTATTTCATAGGTTACATTTTGTCGGCCGGAGAATGAAGAGTGAGAGAGAGACAACGAGAGCTGACATCATGTCCCTTCAGTCTCGTGCCTTTCGACACAGCCTAGGTGGTCTGCCACTCTGTTCTGAGTCCCAAGTTGCTCTGTCTTGTGAGCTTCGTCTCGGTTTTATGGGGTTTCGAACGCCCACGCTTGTCTCATTTCTGGTTTCTACATCCTGTTTTTGGACACCCATGCATATACATATTTCCTAATGTCCCTGGGTCACTTCCACTTCTGCACAGGTGTTGGCCTGGAAATGACCTCTCGTGGTAGTATATCATAACATATATATTAGTTAGCACACCAGGCATTGCAGTGTCGAGTTTGAAGTTGTTTGGATCAGCGGTTCTTGGGAAATCTAATAAAAATAAATAAAAAAGATTTTTTCAAAATGAGGCTCTTCTAAATTCTTTTTCTGTTTTGCAGATATGTATGATGTCTTCGGCTGGTTATCACGTTTTCTACTGCCATTCACCACAAGCCAATGTCCGATGGCTGGCGTTCGATCTTTCTGGCATTGTTGTCGGCTTATTAGGCTGCTACATTCCAGGGGTGCATTATGCCTTTTATTGTATATCGGTACGTATCATAAACACCACCTCTTATCTTATTGTCTATAACTTTGAGAAGAGTTCTTAACATTCACTCAACTTTTCAAATGGTTCTTTGGACGATTGAACTCCTACTTGTTGTTTGTGTTGTAAACACGACATTTCGACCAATCCATTCTTTGGCCTTCTTCTGGTGTAAAATCCGATTGTGATGGGGTAAACAGAAGTTTTTATTTTTAATGGGGGTAACCCTTATAATGCAGGGCCCGGGTGTTTCTGTGTCTTTGTCTTGTTGGGTTTGGGTCTGTTGAGAAGCAGAATCCACATTGGGTTGAACTCTGCACTTGTCTGACTAATGCATTTAGTCAACATGTTGATGTGAGCTGCTTCTTTGATTATTCTCTACTTCCAACATCGTTCTCTGTTAATAATCTGGACTTCCTTCCAGAGAGGAAGATGGTCGCCGTTCTCTCTCCAGATATGGTCAGCCATTCCAGATTTTTGTATCTCGCCCTTGATTATGGCTTTGCAACAAAAAGGAGTTCAATTGTCCGAAGAACCATTTGAATATTAATGACCCTTCTCAAAACTATAGGAAAGAACCATTTGAATATTAATGACCCTTCTCAAAACTATAGAAAAGAACCATTTGAATATTAATGACCCTTCTCAAAACTATAGGAAATATTCCAACTTTTGTTCTGACAATCCAATCTCTTCTTCCCATCTTTGATGTCAACACAACATTTCGGACGATTCATTCTATGGCCTTCTTCAGGTGTAATATGTAATATTGTATGTGTTATCAGAGTCATTCAAATCTTTCTTCTTGCCCATAACTGTGGCATTCAACACATCAAAATGAAGTACCCGAGGAACAGCTTACCTGCTTATATACCTCTGACCCTGATATGTCCAGCTGTTACGAGTCAGTAGCTGTCATTCTTGCCACATGTCACCGGTTATAATGTTTTGACTCGTCAGTGTAAATGAATTGTATAATTTTGATGTTTTGTGTGCTAATTGAGAGAGAACTAAACACATTCTGATGCCTGATTTTTCTTATAACAAGAAACATAAGTCCACCATCCTTATGTCCATATTTCATGACATCAAATTTTATCTTCTGAGATAATAGCAACTGGTAAATAAAACAGAATACCTCTCCTTCCTATTTCTATTGTTTAACGTAAATTGTAACTGACCGACCGAAAAGAGTCTTATTGAGATGCGTTTGAATACATCTAAAAAGAAAATTTGCTATGAATTTAAGAGTAAATGAAAATGAATGTCTTCAATTTGTTTTCTTTTGTTTTTTTTTTCTTTCAGGGCTGGGAAAATATTTACCTTTTCACTATCGTCGTCCTTTCTTTAATTATTTTAACAATCCAACTGAACCCTAAACGACTTTCCGATTCGATTGCCTTCACTATCTCTCGTGTGTTGATGTATACGTTTTTGGCATGTTACGGAATCATTCCTTCGGCTCATTGGTTTTATATGAATGGAGGCTGGAAGACAGAAATTGTACGCGTAAGTATAGTTTCATTATTATTTATGTCTGTCAACGAGGCTGAAAAGAGGTATATGTATTTGGTCGCATCTGTTCGTTTGGCTGTTCATTTGTTTGTCTTTTTGTCTGGCCACACGATATCTCTGAAAGTACAGAATGGATTTCAACTAAATTTTGTGGATGGGTGGGCAAAAAGTATTGTAAATCATTATTATTAATTTTTGACTACTATTTATCTTTATCTTAATTTTTTAGTTGTTTCTATCACAATAGTAGTCAAAAATGAACAATAATGATTTACAATACTTCATCAAATAATAAGTAAATAATAAAAATGAGGAAAAGTTTGTTTGACAATACTTTGCACATTGCAAGCAGCAGATTCTCAATTGCTTTCTTGACTTGCAGGCAAGCAAATTAAAAAAAAATATAAGGCAAGCAAATTAAAAAAAAAGTAAGGCAAGCAAATTAAAAAGATAAGCAAACTGAAACGATGAACATACGTAATCACATATGTGAGTGAGCCACCTCCTGAATTTGCACTGGCTGACAACAAAAACTTAATTCAGTAGATCTGAAAAAATAATAAATCTGATACCTGAGTTAGAACTAAAAATGAATTATCATTTAAACAAATTTCATCAAGTCACAAGTTTCAACTTATTTCACTGAAAAAAACCTTTGTAGTGACTGTAGCAGTAACTGTACATATTAATATTCATTGATTCCGTTTGCTTGTCTTTTTAATTTGCTTGCCTTATTTTTCAATTGCCTTGCTGTATTTATTTTATTTGCTCAGGAAAAGGTATAAGTATTGTTTCAATACAATATTAGTTTATTTTGTCTTGATACTCGTAAAATATTAAAAAAACTGTTTTTATGTGATGCCCATAGTTTTGGTTACATATTCTTACCTTAGAATCATTATAATCTGAATAACATATACTGTATTTCCCGGCATATAAGATGCACCGTCATATAAGACCCACCTCAATTTTTGCAGGCATATTCCCGAAAAAATAAAACAAAACCCCTTCTTTTTCCCTGATCGTCATAGCCCTCCTCACTATCGGGTTATTCTAATGTTCTTATCTATTCAAATCTATATTAACCCCCACAGTGGCTGGCTGTTTACATTATTTGCATAGCACAGTAATGTTAGTAAACAACTGATAAAGCATTCGCTTCACAAGACAAAAAGCGTGTTTTATATGCCGGGAAATTATTACCTATATTTTTTTAAAACTATTGTCTTCATCTTTCTTTTTAACATAACATTTCAGCCAATATATTCTTTGGCCTTCCTTGGGTACTCAGGATAAGAGAAAAAGTACTCAGCAACTTCTCAAAATAATGAGATGTACCCTACACTCGAGGAAGGATAAACAAGAAAAAGAACAGATTATGTTCAAAACCTGCAACATTGTTTATACAATTTTTGACAGCATTTGGCAACTTTTTTTGTTTCTGTAATAAAACTATTTGTTTCCAATTGATTTTTCAAGTCAGTCCCTGTTAAAACGCCCGGAACCAAAATAATCATTGCATCAAAAATAAAACAAAAAATATCGTCCGAAATACCATTATGTTTGCACCTCTTACAGTGAATGTCTGCGTCCATTTCTATGATGCGGTGTGTCATTTTGTAGATGTGTATCAGGTCACTTCTCAATCTTCTGTATTCTAGAGTGGGTAGCTGTAGTATTCTGAGTCTGTCTTCATATGACAGGTCTTTTAATTGTGGCACCAGTTTCGTAGCTCTCCTCTGCAACCTCTCTAACATGTCTCAGTATTTTTTGGTGTGTGGAGACCAGATAATGCTTGCATATTCTACATATGGTCTGTCAGGGTTTTCTAAATCATTTTGAATATAGTAGTGTCCATGTGTTTGAATGGGAAATATTAAAATGTCTAGAGTTGTAAATTTCTTTATTTATGTTATACTGATCCGATTTCTGTTTGTGGGTGGGTTGGTGTGTTACTGTAACACAGCAATAACGGCACATCGTAGCAATATCTCTGTTAGTGCAATACCCTTAAAATGCCATAAGAGCCACCTGATTTTGAGTAATCATTTCAATTAGGTATTAATTGACACAAACAAAACAAAAAAAAAAATGTCTGTCTAAGGGAGGTAACTCCGGGTTTATTAATTTTTAATTACTTCCCTTTGTACTGTTCTTTATAAAAAAATAAGAGGAATAAGCAAATAATTGTCAAACTCCTGTACGAAGACTGGAGTTGACATATTTTTTTATATGTTACTAAAATTAATCCCATTTGATGACAGAGGTGACCCCTCCCTTCCCCACTAAGAAATATATTCAAGTAAAAAGGAAATGAATTAGACAAAAACATTTCAGTAGTCGGTGAACAAAACTTTTTTTTTTGTTAATTTGAGCTTTACATTTTGTGCACAAGATGTCTGCACAATATCGCCAAAAGTTCTCAATGAATTTGAATGGAATTTTGTAGAAGGGCGGGCTGTGGACTAAGGAAGAAGTGATTAAATTTTGTATCAGTTCCAGGAATCTTTTACAGTTATCTCTCCTTCATCGTAGCTATATGTCCACACTATATCTCCAAAAGTTCTCAAAAAGATGTGGAGATAACTGTAAAAACAATTCCTCCTTAGCCGATGGCCCACCATTCCACAAAATGTGGTCAGACAGACAGACAGGCAGACACGAGTGAATACACATATACCTCTTCCAAATTCATTGGCAGAGGTAGATTAGCATTCAAAATCCCAACCCTTACCTGGGCTTGAACACTGACAACAAACAATGGAAGAAAATATACAACTGTCAATACCTATTTTTCACCTTTAAATCTAGTATCTGTATTTTACAAGAATCGCGTTATTTCCAACTGTTTTTCTATTTTCAGATGTTCATTCCCAAATTGGTTTCTATGTATTTAATTGGACTTGGTGCTATTTTTTTCTACCTTTTCCATTTTCCTGAGAGACTATCTCCCGGTAAGTCAAGTACAAATACATTTTGAAAGATTGTTTTGTTTTAGTCGACAACCAGGGCCTATGAGAGTGGGGTGCAGGGGGCACATTGTACCTGGGCCCGGGGTCCAAAGGGGGCACTATCCCAGAAAAAGTTTGCATATATTGAAGGAGAAGGCCCAGTCCAGTGCTGCCAGTCCAGCGTCGCCGTTAAAGCAACGCCGTTCCACTATGATGAGTTCAGCACAGCCATTCCAGTGCCGCTACCGAATCTAAGGACCACAACGATAATCTTTTACAGTTTCCTTTGCTACTAAATGAAGCTTACAATCCAGCTCATTATGTACTCACTAATCTGTTTGTGTTATTTATTATATAAAATGTTATTACACCGTTTTCACAATATGAGTCCTACTCAATATTCTTCTTAATGCCCATTTGAAATAAACAATATCTCTTTCCCCTTTCACTGATATACGTATCAGTATAAAATGAAGGGGGGGTGGTGGTGGTGGAAAGAGTGATTGAACAAAATCCTTTCTTCCTTGCCTGCCTAATACTATTTATACTAATTGCATTCATTCTTTTATAAACAAAACAAAAATCACTTACAATAATTTTTCTTATAGATTTTAAAAATAATGTTATACTACAGAAATTAAAGTGGTAAATTCTTTTCTAGCTAAATTTTAGGACAATTTGTCTTTTCTATTTAATTTTCTTACAGTGATTTTCTTTTTTAATACAGAAAACCAATCTTTAAAGCTACATTTTAGGACAATGTCGTATATGTTTAATATTCAAATGAATAACATTCTTTTCTTTATAAATTTAAAAACAATTTTTCTATCGATTCTGTTAATTAAAACCTTTTAGCAAACAAACATTGCATATAGTGCAAATTGCTCACTCACAGTGTATTCAAAGGGTGGACCAATATTGTTTTGGCTAGCTTTGTTGTTAGTGAAACTATATACTCGTAGCGCTGGAACGGCCCGTGCTGAATATTCTGATGCTGGCATGGCCTGTGCTGAAATGTTGTTGCTTTATCGGCAACGCTGAACTGGTGGTGATGAAACGTGCTTAACCCTATATTGAAGTAGATTACTAATAATGGAGAAAGGAAGGGGGCCCAAAAGAAACTTTGTAGCCCCCGATAAAATACCCACTGTCAAAGGCCCTGTCCACAACCTCTTGCTTTCTTATACTCTATCCCATGGCTTCTCAAAAATATTTCATTTGCGAACCTTTTTAATGAGACAAAATCTTTCCACAATCCATTTTGATGAGATGAGATTTTTTCCGACCCCCTCACTCATTGTTATAAAAGCAATAGCTACTAAAAGACTATATATTAGTCTTTAGTCATAATCTAACTGTAACTAAACATAGAAAGAAATTAACACCCCAAAAATTGTCAGAAATTGCAACATATTTATTAGTCCAAGAAATTTAGCATAAATACTATAATCAACTTTAAAATTAATTCTAACAAGCTGATTTTTGGTGTATAGAATGACATACTAAACACGATGATACCACGATACCACCAGAAACAATAAACTAAAAATTCTTTGGGATTGCAATGGAGCTTCCCAAGAAATCCAAGATGGAGTCCAAGATTACAGCCGTATTTAGACAAAATATTGAAATAGAAATAAAGTTGCAACCAGAATTTTTAGTATAGTGTTTTCTGGTGTCGTATTGTAACTATCAGTTTGTTAGAATTAATTCTAATGGTCCTGGACTAAATCTATGGTGCTTACTGCAGTCATCAAATCTGAAATTTCTTGAATATCTCAGGAAGTTCCACTAGGATATTAGGAGATCTTTAGTATGTTATTCTATACATCATTGAATGAATCAGCTTGTTAGAATTAATTTTAATGCTTGGACTTATAGATTATATAGTCTAGGACCTTTAACAAGTTTTACAGTGTTTATTATAAAATATAACAAACACAAAAGTTATTTTAAAACAAAATTAGTGAATAGCCATTTTACTATAAGCACCAGAAGGAGAACATTTTTGTATAAAGAAAATAAAATAAAATAAAAATCTAGTTATGTAATTATTCTTTAAAAAAAAATGTTCAGATATTTCTGCGACCTCCAATAATCTTCAGGCAACACCCGGAGGGTTCTTGATCCCTACTTTGAGAAGCCCTGCTCCATCTTGTATGGCAACCTCTTTAATATTATCTTCATTATGTTTTGTGAAAATCAAATTCAAGCGATCGTCTTTTGTTAATGAGTTGGTTTTTGTTCTTCTTTTCAGGCTATTTTGACATTGTCGGAGCAAGTCATCAAATATGGCACATTTTCATCTTTTTCTCTTTGATCTGGTGGCGCAAATCCTACCTCGAAGTTCTCCAATATCGAACTGCCAATCATTGCAAATGACCCTGTGTCACTTGTCTGTCACCTAGGAACAAATCTTTTTATTATTCTAGATTATTATCTTCTTCTTGTATAAATTTTAAAACTTCTTTTTTCATATAAAATGGTGGTTTTTGCTCTTTTCTCAAGGACAACCACTCGGACACATAATAAAATTGATTTAAAAAAAAAAATATTTATTGAATATTTGAGAAAAAAATAATACATTCTCCATTTTCTTTTTTCTTTTTTTTTTGTCTGAATGTTGTTGTTTTGGTTTAGCCGAGCTGGTCTTCTCTATGTAGCTCATTTATTGATTTGACAGGTATTTTGCGGCCTTCTTCAGGTGTTCTTTGTTCGGAAATGTGGAAAACATAGGGATAGAAAAAAACCCAAAGAAAAAACAAAAAAAACAAACCGGATTTGATTTGGCAGGTAGAGTAGGGGCAAGGAGCATGCGTTGCACAAACTAGTTTCCTCATTCCAAAGAGCACCCCCCGAAGAAGGCCGGAGGGTACACGGTCGAAACATGAAAAAATGAGCGGCATAGATGAGGGGAAAAAAAAGTCTGACTGAATCACATACAATGACCGTCTCCATTTGTTGAAGATGACCTTTTTTTATGTGTCGACTTTTCCCACCATAACTGGGAATTTTGTGGCCCAGTCTTTGTTTCATTGAACCAAATCTTTTGCAGACATCATTTGCAAACATCTCAAAGGTTGAAAAAATAAATAAAACTTTGACATTTAGATAAAGAATAAAAGATTGAAAATTTTCAAAAAATTAAAAATGTTAAACTTATTCAATTTATCAATATTTTTAATTGGTAAAAATTGTTTTTTGTTCTTTGAAGAATATTTTAAGAAAGTAATTAAATGTCTTACAAGTGGCTTTAAATGGTCAATATTATTGCTCAATATAGAAAGATTGTGCAATATGGCGCTCAATATAAAAATATTATGCAATATGGATCACAATATAAAAAGATTGAATAATA
>VCCN01006952.1:1239-14358 GCA_006491835.1 Architeuthis dux
CGTACAAATACACACACACATAAATATATATCTACAAATGTATAAAAATAAATAAAGTATATACAGGTATGCATATACACGCAGCTATATAAAACATGCACATGCACACTTACCTTTTACCTGGTTTTACTTCCACAGGGTTATATTCCAGACTCTTCAAATCAGTGGAACTTCGGCTTTTGATTCTAAAACCAAAAGAAAAATTAAATCCATAACCAAAAAATGTTTTGCATCAAAAGAAAGAAATAGTACCCTTCTCTAAGAGTTATTTAATGTTTCTTTTTGTTGCTTTAGCAGAATATCTATCTACCTACCTATTTATCTATCTATCTAGCTTACATTCTATAATTTTGAATGTAGTCATTATCATTCCAAAAGTTGTTCAGATTATTGATCTCATTCCTTTTGTTACCACAATGGCCTTGATGTAACCTGACAACTAATTAGAGAGGACCTTACTGCGCTTGCATGAACAGAAGCTCTCCTGTGGAGTTACTCAATTAGCAGTGAGATGCCATTGAGTGAGCTTGTGTACTGTGTGATTAACAATGACAGTGGGTCATTGTTCGTGGCTTGTGCAGGTTTTTTGGGCAAAACATTGCATCACCCAGGTCTATCAGCCCCCCCCCCCCTCCGATTTGCCTCCTGGTGACATCCGGCTTTTTTAAGCTTTAATTAAGGAGAACACAATGAGGCAGCTGATGGCGATCCTGAAATAGGACTCTATATACTTTGACGGGTACTAAGGTGATATTGCCCAAGGTAGGCTAGTTTTACAGACCTTGTATATATTTGATTCTGGTTGTATATGTTTATTTGAAATATGGTATTAATGTGTTGAAATCCAAGGACTTACTGTTCCCTAAGCAAAGCATTTTCTTCGTGAATAGCCCTGAGCTCATCTTCCATAATATGCAGAGAGAGCTTTGTTTCCTCCAACTGGCAGTCCTGATCCCTGCTTACATAGCCTGCTGTCAAAGAGTGGCCGTCATAAATGTACTCCTGTCCCAACCAGGGAAGGAAACGAGATTTTATAGCAGAAGCCCCACCATAAAGACCACCTAAAAAAAAGAAAGAAATTATAGAAGTAACAGAAAAAGAATAAGGAAATATGAAGGAAAGACCAATTAAATCGGATATTTTTAATAATAAATGTATTGCTAACTAACAATAATACAATACCCCAAAATTGTTGTCTAACAATAAGATTAAACTTAACATTTCTGACCTAACAATGGAACAGTACTAACAATTTCTCCTAAACCTAAAATGAAAAAATACCTAACAATTGTTACCAAACAAAGAGACGTACCTAACAGTTGCTATTGAACAATGACAGTAAGTAATAGACAATTACCAACAATGAGACCTAACAATTATTCCCGTTTTAATTAAGATTGCCAGATTAAAATGTTAAATTAAAGGGTAGGTTTTCCTCCACAAATAAATGTTGCCAATGTGATTAAATTGATAAACACGTTTTTTAAAATATAAGGAAATAAAATAGCAGTCAATCAATTTTTGTAAAGTGTTGTAAAAATAAATGGGACACTCCACATGACTTTATATATTTTAATACAGAAAAAAAGAAATTATACAATGCTACTAGCATTCCAAGGGAAATTATGAATCACCACCACCCATATATGCTTCTTTTTACCTCATAAATTAAGAAGTGGTGGTTGTAAAATAAAATTACCTTGATGAAAATGCTACCGATATGGTTTGAACCAGAAATTCATGAATTAAAAAAAAGACAAGCGTGAATGCGGTCGGACACAAACTAAGGGATCAATTTAGGATAAAGTTACATTGAAAATTGAACTCTTCACTAAAAATCTATTTAGTGGGGAATTTTCAAAAAACAAAAGAAATATATTCCCTACTCATTAAAGGGAGTGTGTGTGTTTCTACTTTGAACGGTTAGGACTGGGCAAAGTCTGGATACATACATAGATACATATAAATGTCAGAACACATGAATAACTTAAACCCAGCAACAGTGTTCAAACCGGTCTGTTGTGGGTAGCAGTGATTAATACAGTTTTCAATATGAATTTAAGGAAAAAACACTGTTATTCTTAAGCTTCAAGAGTTTCACAAAAGACTGTATAGCTCACAAAATCATTTCTGTTTTTGATATGCCATTCTTTTCTGTTTGACTTAATTAATTTTAACTGAATTTCTGAGATAAGGAATTATCATTATTATACACAGATTTACTCAGACTAGTGATCTCATCTAGGTTGTTATTGTCACAACGTTTTGAACATTGTACCCATTGACCTTCTTCAGGTGTCAAAGTAATCTGTTGGTTGTGAGTTCAATCTCTGAGTCGGGTAGTGCAAAGAAGTCATATACTCTGGTTCAATGGAAAGGGCAGACTAGTGACATTATAAGGACAAATTAATTATGATATAAGATATCCTCTGGCATGGATGGTGGAATGAGAACAATCTTCCCTCGTGGATTGAAGAAAGGGTTTGGTTCAAAATTTCCAGCAGGTTACCAAGGTAGGGTACAAAAGTGTATAATGATTGAGATTATTACTTTAATTTTTACATTCTGCAATACTCTGGCTGTGAAACAAAGCCACATAAAGTCATCTATGGCTAAATACTGTCTGTTGTAAGTATATTCACATCAGTTAAATGATCTTTGGCCTTATTTATTATCATCAATTGACAGTTTTCCATCTCATTACAATAATTAATGGAGATGCAGAGTGGCATAAGGGTTACCGGCACAGAAAATGGAATTGGCGGACCAATTTTGAGTTTCAGACGAGTCTGTTTATGTTCACTTCGCACTAATGCCCTCGTTCACGTTGCACTTCAAGCTACCCAGCTATTTAAGTATCTCATGGGGCATTCCCATGAGATACTTAAATAGCTGGGTAGTTTGAACCCTTTAGCCCTGTAATGCAACCCATCTAAGAGAAGGTTACTCTGACAGAAAAAACCTAAAGCTTAGCAGTCCCCATAGCTGGTCCCAAACCTGTAAAAAAACATATTTGCTACTGAAATGCAGCAGGGTGGTTGCAGCCCTAATGCTTCACTAAGAGGCTTACAGGGTAGTGTGATATCTTTGTGGTAGTATCAAGGTGCTTTAAGAGTAGTGATTGAGCATATTAATGTCTAGATCAGTGATTCCAAACATGGGGTATATGCTCCACAGGAGGGTAATTTAAATATGGGGGTGGGAGCAATTTGGAATTTGGATGTTCAGTTGGCTTAACTGATTAATTCCTAATTACACAATAATTACTAATTTTATTATAGATTCCAGAGTAACTAATGCTTAACTCATTAATTTTGTGAGGTATATTAGTAAATTTAGTAAATTTCACACAATAAAGAAATTACAAAAAATTTAGTAAATGTCTTAAAGTTCATATATTTGTATTTTTTTTACAAGGAATTTATTTCTTTTAAAATTTTTTCTCCTTGATTTAAAACTCTAAAATTTAGTGAATTTCTGGATTTATATTATTATAACTTTTCAACACCTAATTGGTTTTATTATAGTAAGGGAGGAATCAAATCTTTTGAGCTGGTGGGGCAAAAAAAGTCTAGATAATAACCTCGGTACAGTTAATCTATCCCTCAAAACTTGAAATTTCCATTGCTCTGGAAAAGGAAGCATTCCCCAATGTTCGTGAATGTGAGGTGTTACCAGTGGTGGGCAAAGCTAACTCAAAAAGTTAACTTCGATAATGCTAAACCACTAAAAATGTAGCGGAAGCTAACGATAACCGCTAACTTTTATTATATAAATTTAGCTTTGGGTTGGTTTTTTGGCTCTAAAACCCTTAAAAACAGACCAAGAGAGCTGAAATTTTAATAAGTTGTAACTTAACAGAGCTTTCCAAAACGTTCAATAATAGGGAAGCCATAATTCATGCTTTTACTGATATTCTGACCACTAAACCTAACTAATTTTATAGAGATGGCATATTATCATTAGAGGATAATTGGAAAAAGGTTATTGCTTCAAATGGATCATATTTTAATCAAATATTTACCGTTTTTTGTTGTTTACATGATCCTTCACCTTACTATTCAAACTAGAAAGCACTCAAAGAGCGCATACCTCTGTCAATGACGCTGTCTTAAATATCATTGAAATCATTTAGTGGATAGATCAGAGAGGGGGGTAGTTTAACTTTAAATTTTGACTGTTGCATATATTCTTTGATTCATATATGAAGAAGCTGAAAGAGAAATAAATGTAATGAAAAGTCCATGACATAACTACGATGTAGGAGAGATAATTGTGCATGGAACCTTCCAAAATTTAATCCACCCTTCCAGAAAATCTGAATGAAATTCATTGAGAACTTTTGGCGATATCTTGACAGGAGAAAATGCCAGTTAACAGAGGTAAAAAATGACATTTCATATGTAACAATCAAATACAAGCCAAGTATTGGGGATCTATCCTGCAGCACTGTACTTGCACTAAGAGAAAGTCAATCAGAACATTCATTGCAGCCTCCTTGAAGTTTAAAGTGTTTTATAGTTATTTAAGATAGTCCGTTGAAGATGTGATCGACGTGGGCTGTTGACCCGCACTGACCATATCAACGAAAACGTCCTCTATTCCTCGAGAAAAAAAGAGGAAGCCTGCACAGAAAAGAAGATTTCAGTGCTGTAGGGGGTTCACAGACCACCAGCAGCACTATCTTGGCTCGCACTGCTCGCAAATGTGCAGATTAACAGTAGAGTTCTTGATCATCTGTCTTTTGATGCTTGCTTATCGCAGCTCTCCACTACAGTTTGTCTAGGGTTGTCTCCCCCAGCCTTCTCTCTTCCATGACTAACCCACAAGGCTAGCATCATTTGTATAGCTCTTTCTTTGAAAACACAGTTTTTCAGGAGAAGAAAACGGTAATGAGTAACTGATCTTAATTATTCATCTGAAGACCCCTGCTATTATGCAGAACAAAAGAAAAAAGTTTACTCACCTTCTGAAGCTGATTTATTCAACAGCTTAAAAAGCTCTCGTTGGATACGAGCATTAAGTTCAATGATGTCACAACAACGAGCAACATTTTGGTCACATGAGTTGAGCTGTCAGAAATAAAGAAAACCCAACAATACACGGAAATGCAAAACAAATTTCATGTTTATCAAAACCAAATTTAATATCAGCTGGACATATGAATTTATTGAAGATTTATTGAAGATGCAGGTTTTTAACCTACATCTTCAATAAATTCATAAGGCTAGGGACCTGGAACATCAGAACCCTGTTTGGGAGGTGTGGAATCAGCTCAAGTGGTAAACGGGAATCCACAGGGAAAGAGAAGTGTTGGGAAGCATCAAAGCAGACCTGGAGAGAAGATCAGTCCAGGTGAGGCAAAGGCGGATGGACTGACATGGGCCCAACTGATGGTAGTTTCCCAAAACCGAGTCAGTTGGCGTGGTGTGGTTCCAGCCCTATACTCCACACAGAGTTCACAGGAATAAACAACAATACCACCTTTCAGCTAGATTGTATATTCTATCATAAAAGAATTATTTTGGTTTTGATTCAATGAATTCTTCCGACAAGATTTGAACTTGTATCCCACAACTTTGGAACTCATCTTTCATGGGTATCACCTCAACTATTTTGTCTGCAGAAGTTTTGATGATTAGGTGGAGCATGATCTGCAAACCTTCCTCTCCAATTCTCTATGCCATTTTCCCTTTCTTAACAAGTAATGGAGCAAAACTAGAAATAAAATCATGACAGTGAAATAGGTTAATGGAATTTAAAGCATTTTTTAAATGAAGCATTTTCAGTATATTAGTTTTTATTACTAGTCTTACTCCATCTTATTATTGTTGCTTTTTATCACAACACACTGGGTCGATACAATCTTTATTATTACTATTATTTTATTACTAGTTTTACTCCTTCTTATTATTGTTGCTTTTTCTCACAACACATTGGATCGATACATTCTTCATTTTTACTATTATTTTATTACATCTTCATTATTAATCACCACTACCAAAGGTTTAGGTTATTCGTGTGTTCACACATTTATATGTATCTATCTATGTATCCAGACTTCGCCCAGCCCTAACCGTTCATAGTAGAAACTTGAAATTTTGTACACACACTCCCCCGTGTAGGGAAAGTGTTTTTTTTCTTTTAAATACCACCCCCGCCCCCAATAGGTTTTTAGAGGGGGTTCAATTTTATCTATATATCTGGACCTTGCCCAGCCCTAACTCTATGGGTCAATACACTCTTCATTATTACTATTAATTTATTACTAGTTTTACTCCATCTTATTATTTTTGCTTTTTATCAAAACTCTCTGGGTGGTGAGATTAAAAGCAACCACTAGAATAAACAGTGCAAACTCAGGATTAAACTAAAGCAATTCAGGCAATGCCTATGAAAAAGGGCTGTGGGATGTGAGTTTATGTTTACTTAGAAGATACTTCTTTATTTCTGGTTTCATCCTGTTTTTTTCCAGCAAATTTATCAGATCGATTTGCAATTTATGAAGATAAATACCAATCTTTTTAACAAGATATCTAAAGTCAATAAAAAATGTTAGAACCTCTGTAGGTACTTGATATCAGCCCCAATCATACAAATCTGGGTAGTGGTGCAACAACTAAATTACCTTGTTCTTAATCATTTTTGTCTTATTCTCCCTTTGTGTGTCATTTTATGCAGAATTCATTTTGTATCATGAGCAAAAAACATAAATTAACTCTTCTATCCAAGATGTTATCCTCAAAATATGTAAAGAAAACTAGGAGTTGATTTTGTTTTTCTACCATAACAACAAGAACAATCCTCACCAAATTTAGGGTAGTAAACTATTCACTGATTGTCTGTCCCGTTAAATCAAATCAATATGTAAAGTTAACATTCCCCTATCGTGATTTGAAATCACAACTAACTGATTGGCTCAGTCGGTAAGAGGCTCTCTTACCGACTGAGCTAAATTGACAAGTCTTACATATCTACAGAAATTTTTCATGATGAGCAGAGAAATTTACATAGTTGGCACTGATAGCAATGGGATATTTTTGTCATTCACTCCAGGACAATCATTTCATCACCATCTACAAGTTGTCTTGTATCCCTATCTGATTCACTACTAGAATAAAACCAAAAGAAATTTATCACAAGGTATCTCATCAGCTGCTCAAAGACAATCATTGCTTTCACTGCCTTCATCACCATCTACAAGTTGTCTTGTATCCTTATCTAATTCACTGCCAGTGTAAGAAGTAATTTCTCATAAGATATCTTGTCAGCCACTCCAGAACAATCATTGCTTTCACTGCCTTCATCACTATCTACAAATTGTCTTGAAGACCCAGGACAAATAACATAATACAAAGCTACAAGGATCATAAGGGATGTCAGAAAATTGTTATTGTTCCTATATTTACAATGTAACACTCATCAAAACAAACAAAAAAAGACTTCCAGAAAAGTCATTGACTGCCAGTTCATTAGAAACGTCAACAATGTCAAGTGTTATGTCCAGAAAATGTCAATCAGCTTCATCGATTGATAGGAGAATAAAAAAAGAATTTCAGAGCCTCCTTTGTAAAAAAGAGGTAATCAGCTCTGCTCTCGGAGGCAATTAATTTGAAGGGCACATATCAATAATTAATTCCTCCTCATGTCAACAAGGTCTCGGCCCGCAGAGCCATTTCCAATGATGAGGATTCCAAAAATATTGTGACAAGCAACTCAAGTAGATCCTGAGATTATTTTAAGCCTTTATTGTTCCACTGATTTTTCTATTAAATATAACCGCAGGCCAGAACAGTGGGGGGGGGGGCAGTTGGCATGGGCCTATGATTTTGATGGGGCCTCCTGGTAGAGGCAAAGGAGGCACCGTTTACTAAATAATTTTGATATTGTAAAGAGAGTCAAGAGGGACACTTTAGCACAAAATATTCATATTTTAAAGAAGATTCATAAAAGATTAATACAGATAAATTTCAAGTACAGAACAAACACGAATCTACTATTGTATTTACTGCTTCTTATTACAATACTGTACTTATATGCATTTTGAAGAAAATTACTTGTTCTTTTATTCTGTTCTGTTATTTCTAAGTACATCATGTACCTATATATACCCATACATAAATCATATGTAGGCTTACCATTGTTTCCAAGCCTCAAACCAGGACAGTTTTTTTTTATTATAGGTACTTGTATAATAAAGAAGTGCTTTCATAACCTAACTCCCCTTAAGCTTTAGTGCCACAAAAGGTTTTTCCTTCTTGGAGTTTATGACTGGTAGTTTATATCTCTAACATTTATTTAAATTCAGCAAGGCAAGGAACATCAAAATTTCATTAATTTTTTAAAAAGTTCTACAACAATATCACAAGGTTGCTTCTTTGGCAGCTATTAACAAATCACAAGAACACATGAACTCTTGAACTTTGAGCGGCTGCTGAAAGACTAGCTGCATCTTTAGCACTTTTTAAATGGTCTTTTATGTCTGAGTGACCACCATGTGAAATAGAGAACTCAGATGAACACTGCAAACATTTGACTGCCACAAATTCTTTTCAAGAATGGAAACCGGGACTGTCCCAGCCAAACCGGGACATATGGTAAGCTTAATCATATATATTCAGATTACAATTACAAAAATACTTAGTGAGCAGTTTAAAATGGGGCCTACATTTCCCATCTTGCCTGAGTCTATTGCCAGCTTTGCACGGGCATGTATAACCATACAAGATTCAGTTGACAAATACAAAAACTTGGTTTTTGCCATCTCCATTGTAATTTAAAATATCTCACTACTGCTAGGATATAAAATTACAGTTTCGATTATGAAGTGTGCTTGCTTTTAACAAACACAGAACTGTTATTCGCATACTTTATCATTATCCCTACACTTTTTTCATATTCAGGGCCAACCAAAGCACGCCATGGGCTAGGGGGCACCTGTCATGTGTCTGAGATGGTAGGACTTTCCAAATACAAATGGAAAAATGAATGAATTAGACAGAATAAAAAGTCAAAATAACAAAATTCCCTGGGATCAGATTTTTCAGGAATATCTGACAGTTAAATACTTTCTGTTGTGGTGAAACTAAGAGAAACAATTGGCAAAGGAAATTCAGTCAGGCTTAGCTAGGTTGGTGAGATGGAGCACTCACAATAGCTGGGGCCTGGGAGGGAAGGTAAGTGGGGTGAGGCGAGGTTGCAAGTAAATAAATAAAAAAAAATATACTTTAAAGGTCACCGAAGTTCAGCTTGCCTAGGGTGCCAGGCACCTTAGGGCCATCCCTGTTCTTATTTAATACAAGGGTTTTAGCCAAAGTTTTGAATGTTTCGCTACTAATCTGTAATAAGTCAACATAAAGTAGATAAAAATCTACATAAAAAAGGTAGATCAAAATATCATGACTGGACATGTACGTATATATTGTCACTGACGTAAGTGAGATTGTGTTTATTAATACTATTGGAATGCAAAAACTATTGATAAATGTCTAGAATGAATACCATTTAAACTAGAAAAGAATGAGTGGCATTTCCTATTAACTTTTAAATTCTATTCTACTTTAATGAGGAGGTGGGGGTGTAACTGAGTGGGTAACAGCAATGGACTTGGTGAGCAGAGTTCAAACTCCAGCCGAGACAGTTTATGTTAATTCTGAATTAAGGACATTGGGAAAGACATGAATCTATCTCTCCCCCTAGCTTTAGGTAAAATAGCACAGGATGAAGTGAGTGATGTCACAAACAGGCCGAGTAAGTAGTAATGTGAAGCAGGATGGCTGAAGTGTAAGGGCACTACTTATACTTTAATTTGTTAAATTTAACATCATTAACATGTTTACTGCTATAAGATGCACATGTGTCTTGTTGTATGACCTCTGACACACCACGTTTTAATAACAATAAAATAAATAAAACAATAAAATAAATAAAAAGTATGGAATAAAAGGTGGCCCGATTACCTCATTAGAATAGGGTAATCGGGCCACCTTTTATTCCATACGGTACATAAACTTTCATCAATGAGAACTATGAAATTCTTTTTGGGGAACAAAATATTGTTTAATTGTGGTTCAAATTTTGTGGTTCCTGTAATCAAAACTAACCGCAAGTGGTGATCAGTTAACAGTTTTACAGATTTAATATACTTCATCCTTGAAAAAGTTTTTTAACATGAAAATGCTGAAATCTTTTAAATACTGAATATTATTGTTCACTAACCAAAGATAGATATGAAAAACAAAGAATTTTTGTATGCAATGTCACAATTTAATGAAGTCGGCGGAACAGATTAAATGAGGCGGTCTGGATTTGGTCTGCAATCCGTAGATTGTGGATCCCTGCTACTACAATGACTGTATTACCATTCTGAAATCTGAAAAATTCTGAATTACAAAAAGTGTCTGGTCCCAAGGCTTTTGGATAAGAAATTGTGTACTTGTATGAAGCTTTTGAATTTATCTTCCTGTCACTTTTTGCCAATGTTCTTAAATTCTAGATGACATGTAGACTAGGAATTGCAACTAATACAATATTTCACATGCAGAATACAAATGAGAGGTGATTGTATTATAATCCAGATAATAATAAGCATAAAAAGACTAAGCCAAAACTCAGTACTTATATTAATAAGTGCTATTGAAGATTTTTAAGTATTTGATAAGACTGTTGAAAGCCTTTGGGGTGAAGTACTTATTTTTTGGCTCAAGTCCTGAGCCATGTTTAATCTCCACCTTTATTTCTTATACCTTTGATATTTAATATTTGTGAAGCAAATAACATACAAAACATTTAGAACATTTATTTTAGTATGAAAAAAGTATACAAATTGTACATATCATATTTACACAACATTTAGTTGCCTTAAACATTTGCGGTGGTGTAATAAACATCATAATTCTTTTTAAAATGATTTACATCTGTTGATAGCACTACATATTCAAGCAATCTATTCCATAGTCCAATCACTATTGCTAAAAAGTAATTTTCTGATATTTAATCTACATCTATTTACTTCTACCATATATGAATGGTCTCTTCTAGTAAAAAATACATTACAGTCTATTAATTCTAAACCTTGCATAATCTTAAACATTTCTATTAAGTCACCCCGGTCTCTCCTATTTTCTAACGATGGACATTTTCTAAAAGATTTTTATCTTTCTCCAAGTACAGTGACCAGACCTGTGCACAGTACTCTAGGTGCGGATGGACATAATAACTCTTATATAGTATAAGGAACAAGTCCTTGTCTATATATGAAAAAGTATGTTTAATCAGTCCTAGTACTCTGATCGCCTTAGCAGCAGATGTCACACTATGTTTTGTTCAGATACACTTTTCATATATAACTCCAAAATATGTCCAAATAAAATGGTATAAAAAGAAAAATTACTTTTGCATACTTGAAGCAAATTTTAGACTGTTTTTAGAGTTCCTGGACATGAAGTGGGGATTGATTTTCTATTGTTATTAAATAAGAAACTTATCCCTTCATGATAAAAAATGTTAGTATAAGAGTCTCTGGGACATAAAGTTTGGGATAGGTTTTCTATTGTTATTAAGTAAAAACCTGATCCTTTCATAATTAATAATTCAATTATTGGTCAGGTAGTGCAAAAAAAGTCATATATTCTAGTTCAGTAGAAGAGGCAGACAAGCAACATCACAAGAATGAATTAATTAGGAAGAATTAAATGATACAAGATATCCTCTAGCATGGACAGCAAAATGAGAACAATCTACTTTGTGGATTGAACAAAAGGTTTGGTTCGAAATTTCCAAAGGTTACTGACTACGACAGATACCTGAAGAAGGTCGGTGTGATAAACATCATACAATGGCCAAATTGTTGTGACAATAACAACCAAGATGAGGACACTAGTCCAAATAAATCAGTGTATAATAATTCACTAGTCAACCAAGATTTTGTCCTATGAAAAACAATATATGTTTCTCATATATTTTTGCATGCCAAATATGTTTTCAGAATTTCTCTATCGCCCATAGTTTTTTGTCCCAGCATACCTGCATATCATTATGTATACTATATGTACCCTATTTGTATCAACAAAAAATAAAAAATTTTACACAACTTTACATTATGTTTTGAAACACAGCATTTAAAACAAAGGTAGAGACATTTTCTCTCAAAATTACAACTTGCCAACTTCCAAAATAAGCTCACATGAAGATAAATAAGTTTAAAAAGGAACACACTTTTCTAGGCTAACTGGCTATTTTTTGGTGAAGACCGTTGGAGCCAGAAGTGGCTACTACTAAGTCTGTGCTTGGTATATAAGAGGAAAGATGACCACAGTTCAAGGAGGTCAACCACAAACACTGCCACGCTAAATGTCTGCTCTGCTACCATTAACCAGCACCGATAGTCACCCTCTAAGCTGCCTACACATGTGCGACTCCTTTAACTGCCCATACTGCAGGACTCTAAGGAGGGATGTTCCTGAGGCCAAAAATTATACACTTCTACATTTTAGAGGTAAGTTTTTTAAGTGTAATACCAGCCTTATTTATGAATAATATACACTTATTACCATAGTTGGAGAGGTATACAAGGGCTGTCCAAAAAGAAACCAAACTTTTAAAACAGTGCACCATTAAGACATTTCAGCGTGCTCGCTACTGTTAGCAGTGAAAAAATACTTGTTGGTTAGTATCTGAGATACACGTGGTAGAATGAACATGTGTGTTTGGCTTTTTTTCTTTCCAAGTCAATCAATGTGCAATTACCTCTCTTAACAATTGGCTAAGGTATGGGCTATCTGGGTGCTTTCTAGTTGTAAAATTTAATTCATCTCTCACTTAAAAACCATGCCTGATAGAAAAATTCTAAAAACAGATTCAAATTCAACACGAAAAGTACTATAAGGACCATCTATCTATCTCAGTATGACCATATTTATCTATCTATCTATCTCAATGTGTCCATATCTATCTATCTCTCTATCTCAGTCTGTCCATATCTATTTATCTCAGTCTGTCCATATCTATCTATCTATCTCTCTATCTCAGTCTGTCCATATCTATCTATCTATCTCAGTCTGTCCATATCTATTTATATCAGTCTGTCCATATCTATCTATCTATCTATCTATTTCAGTC
>VCCN01006952.1:14744-36743 GCA_006491835.1 Architeuthis dux
ATCTATCTATCTATCTCAGTCTGTCCATATCTATCTATATATTATGTCCAGTTTCTCTTCTGCTACTTCTGCTACTTCTCCTGTTTATCCCTGGTCGATGCTGTTTATGTTCACTTCCCACTAATACCCTTGGGAAAGGAATGAATTCATCTCTTCTCTCCACAGCTATCGGAAGAATAGCAAGGCAGACTGAGCTCTCTAGACTTGGGAAGGCAACCAGTCTAGGAAAAGGACAACTCTGATTCCAAACCAGGGAGTGGAGCCCCCTTAATGTGGTTGGATGCCAACTTTAACGTCTTTCTGGCAGCTACTACAACCAACTTCTTTTTGACTACATCAGTGAGGCCAAGAGAGGGATTCTGTCGACTGGGCATCCGATGATCTCCAATATGCTTCACCCAGGCTTGAGCCCTGGAGGGGGTCACTTCAGTGATGTACCATTGTCTCTCTCTCTGTTTAAGTCCTATCACATATTCATGCATACATCTGATGATAGTTAGGTGGAAACCCAGTTGAACCTTTAAAAAGATTATGCCTTTCCAGTGATCAGACTGTGGTAGACTTTTGATATGTTATTAAGCACACTTGATACTACAAAAAAAACTTGTCTAGGGTGTATAATGAACGAGTAATGGGCATTATAAGGATTTGATGGCCATCTTGGAAATTATACCTTTCCAGTCAGACTGTGATAGACTTCTAGATAACATAAAAGAACGTTAAAAAATCATGGGGTGGGGGGTTAAGGTCATTTTGTTTTTCATAAATGCACCGACCATGTGATAAATAGGAGAAATTACTGCAAATGATAACCTCAGAAATTCTGGTCTGAAAAAATGCAAATAAAAAGATTGCCACCGCCTATTTTTGATGTTATCATCCATAAATGTTCACTATAGGTCTTAAGGATGCCAAAAATGCAAAAACCTCAACAACTTATTTTTTTGAGGGGTCGAATCTGATTTTGCATTTTTACCACCTGATTATTTTTATAGATGACTAATGACATGCAACCCTTTGAAGTCTTCATTCAACTTTTTAAACTAAAACGAAATGTAATACACATTCATACAATTCAGACAAAACTGACACACATACTGTTGCATAGAATGAATAAACCTTTCATACATTATAGTGAGTGCTATACTTAAATTTCAACTTGTACGTACATGTTTATTAAGGATATTTATACAGGCTCAGATACTTTTGTACCTACCCCAGCACCTATGCAACAGCAGTAAATTCTATATTTTTTAATCACTTTTACATCTCCCCTCTAGAGTGGCTATTTGAACATTCTCTCCCCTGAGTTTTGTTAATTGAACATCCTCCCCCAAAGCTGTCTAAGGGGGAGGATGTTTAATTGTAAACCATTTTAATTAAGGGAAGTTAAAGAAATTAGGAGAGACATAGGAATTAATAAAGTTAAAGAGAATATTGTTCACTCTTATGAATGTGTTAATTTCTAAATGCTTTATTTCATTGACAAAGTTAAAGAAGATATTATTCACTCATATAAATACACTAGCTGAAGTACCTTCCTAAGCTGGGTTGAATATTTAGAGAGTAAAAAAAAAGGACAGTCTCATATCACTTTAATTTGAGCTAGCAGTATTATAATTGCCTTACCAGGCAGAGGAGCCCAGTCTGCCATGCTATTTTACCCATAACTGGAGGATTTTTCTTGTTCACACAGGCAAGTTTGTAGCATAAATGTTTGGTTTCATAGCGTATTCATATGAAAAAAGCAAGTCTGGCCAGGTGTGAATTCAAACAGGCAAGTTTGTAGCAAAAATGTTTGGTTTCATAGCATATTCATACGAAAAAAGTCACCTTTTCTGTTAAAATACAGAGTTTTTATGGAAACTTTTTCACATGCACCTGATCTTTTATTTATTTATTCTTTTCTCTTTATATAATTTTCGGCACAATGAATTGATGTACAACTTTTATGATCACTTTTTGTAACATAGTCTACAACAATACTTTAATAAAATGTGTAGTTGGTTTCACTCTGGGACTTCTTTGTATCTTATGTTGATTCACTGTGTACCAGGGCTGGGGCACAGTGGACCAGAAATAATTTAAAAAAACAAGTGCCTGCCAGCTGCTAACTTAGAGTGATATTACTTTCTTATCTTTATATAACCTATTTCAAATTGTTGACCTTTCTTTTTATTTACCCAAATATATTAATAACATTAGCTTCTACCTACAATTAAGTTTTTCTGATCCACTGTGCTCATTTCCCCTACAGATATTTTTTTAAAATATCAGCGACACACAAGGAATACCAGACAACATACACCTGAGGAAGGCTGAAGAACACATCAGCCAAAACATTGTGATAAAAACAACAAAGATAGGGATACTGGTTTGAATAATTATGGAATAAAGACATTACTTCATCTCAGAATTTCAGACATTTTTACTTTTTCAGTTAAAAGAAAAACCATTGATTCGGCTTCTTTCAATTATTATTTGAAAATTAATGAATTCAGTAATTTCTCTTAAAACTAGAAAGCATTCTGTCAACGCCATACACTAACTAAAAACTGAATGAAAATCATTTCATATATCACTACGATGCATGGGTGGTAACTGTAAGTTTCAAGTTTCCATATTTTAGATTGTATTAATATATGAAAAAAAATCTCTCAATTGAAAAGAAAATTCCTAGATCCACCCCAAAATTTAATCACTTCTTCCTTAGCCCATAAAATTTTATTGAAATTTATTGAGAATGTTTGGAGATATTGTGTGGACAAACAGAGAGACAAGCATGAGCGAATACATACTTCGTTGGTAGAGGTAAAAAAAATGAGCATTTTTCAAACAAAAGCAAATATGAATTTGACTAAATTTTGTCCATTACAATTAAATCAATATGCAATTTTGTCCATTAAAATTAAATCAATATGCAAACGTGTGCAGATTTAATTTTTAATAAGAATTTTCCTTTGACCGATTTTATTTTAGAACAATTATTTACCTCAGCCAACGGAATTGGGAGAGGTATATCATGTATTCACTTGTGTCTGTACGACTATCCATTTGTTTGTACACACTATATCCAAAACTTCTCAATGAATTTCAATGAAATTTTGTGGAAGGATGGGCAATGGGCTAAGGAACAAGTGATTACATTTTTGGACGGATCCATGGAATTTTTACAGTTACCTCCCCTGCATCATAGCTATATGCCCACACAATATCTCCAAAAGTTCTCAATTGAATTTTCTGGAAGGGTAGGCCAAGGGGTAAGAGAGAATTGGTTAAATTTTGGGGCGGATCCAGGATTTTTTACATTTACTTCCTCTGCATCGTAACTATTTGTGAACTGTTCAGTTTTTAGTGAAAATGGGGTTGGCAGAGGTATGCGCTCTCTGAGTGCTTTAGTTTGATTTGATATTCTCTTGTTGACACAACCAGCATAACTGAAAATTGAATATACATGGGAGTTCGATGGTGAGTAAGCTCATCTCAGACCTAGTCGCCTCCAAAAGTATAATGTCTGGTTCCAGGGTGGGATGGTGGGCGCTCCTCCACGCTGCACCTCTCCATTGCAATAAGAGGGGTTAGGGTCAAAATCTTAAGGCGTGCCAAAAAAGATTAGTGCCAAGGTAACTGTACAATATGTATCTCTCTATCTCTACCCACACGAATGCGTAAGGGACCCCACACTAAACTCGACCTGGTGTCACATTATGTCCTCCAACAATATAGTCAGTATAATTAAATAAATACTAGACCTCAATTAGCCAAAAAATGTAATTAGGAACCTATTTTTCGACAGCCCATTCATTACGTTTTTGTGAATTTAAACCATTGGCGACTTTTGCTACAGAAGATCATACGCGTAATTTTTTCATAAAACCTGGTTTTGTCAGTACAGTATTCCTTCGGAATTTATTTAACGTAATGGATGGGCCTGTCGAAGGATAGCTAATTGATTTTAGAAAGTTGTAATTTGTATGCAAATTTTATTTTTTAAAGGATTTCAACTTTCGGCACAATAATGTAGGGAAGGTGGTCCGGATTGTAAAGTTTAAACTTTAAAACGGCGCACAAATAAACGCGTACAACCACCCCCCCCCCAAAAAAAAAAAACCTCAAAAAACAATCCAACAATTTAATTTATTCAAAGCAATAAAAATATAATTTATGTAATTACATTTGTTTTTCGTTCGTGAATTCTCTTATTT
Organism: Architeuthis dux; assembly: GCA_006491835.1. Lineage (NCBI taxonomy): Eukaryota > Metazoa > Mollusca > Cephalopoda > Oegopsida > Architeuthidae > Architeuthis > Architeuthis dux. The sequence continues at coordinate 18,950 of VCCN01006952.1, forward strand.
CTTTTTATTTGTACGCCGTTTTAGACATCGAGTGCGTGAGGGTGTTAAACAAAAGGACGAATTACAAATAGGCTTCCCTAGTAACCGGGAAATGCTATGGGATCATAATCGTTGGCAACAAGAAATTTAAAAAAAATACTCCCTCTGTCCCATAATAGTTGTTACATTTATTGTATGAAATGTATGCAAATGTAACAACTATTATGGGACAGGTGTTATTTTGTATTACAAGATGATAAAAAGATGTGGATAACATCGAAGAAAGCTGTGAAAGCTGTAAAAACTTACATTGTATTCTTCAAGCCAATCTTCAAGTTTGGCGTGCAGCCGAGAGAAAGGTGTTATGCGACATAGGCGACGTAAGTGCTCCTCGGCCATGGCTAACCTTAATGGTGAATAAAACGGAATGAAATGAACAACCTACCGAACTGTCCCTGCTTCGCTACACCTCTCTCCCTCTCTCTCTCTCTCTCTCTCTCTCTCTTCCTCTCTCTCTTCTCTCACACTTCAAACTCTCTTCTCACTCCCTTTCAGTATGTACTCTTCTGTCTCTATCAGCACTTTTCCTATTCCATTCTCCGATTAATCAATTCAAGTCAGTCACGTGAACAGGTAAACCCCTTCTAACCCGAACAATATGTCAACATGGTTACTACCTATCTCAACCAAGCGTTAGGATTTTCAATTAGCATTTTGTTTCATGGTAACAGCAATCGCGGTGATGTTCCTAAATCCTAATATATTCTTTGCCTGATTACCGAAGTTGAGCTTGCCTCATACCCAGTGAATTATGAATGGGTGAACACTTCTGTAGATTATTGAGAAAGAATATTAAAAGTATTAAGTTACCCGGCAGAAAACGAGAGAGAGGCGGGGGGGGGGGCAAATAGTTGTTTATTAGGACCGTTAACTCAGAGATAATGAAACCTTAAAATTCTTAAAGACGTTATATATTTTCAGTAATTATTTCCCCAACAACCTGTATAACAATTTTCATTATAATCAGTTGAGCAGTTCCAAATTTCAACATTTTTTGCATATGGTTTACATATAAAATGTAAACAAACAATCGGATCGACCGTAACTCACCATTTTTCGATTCCTGTGGTTTTGCCAACATTATAGCCAAATTTCAGCAAAATCGGTCAAGATTTGAGAAATTTTCCCAATTGTAAACAAAAATGTTTTTGCTTATAAAATGTAAACAAACAATCGGATCGGCCATAACTCACCATCTCCCCAGTAGAATCTCCCCCACAAGCCTACATGCAACATCTCATTGGAATATATTAAGGAATAACGAAGTTATCCAATTGAGAAAAAGGACACAACGACGACAGACACCTATAGCGAATGATAATCCCCGGCGGCTTTCTTTTCCGCCGGGGACACAACATTGAAACAGTAAACGGAAACGCTAATGAAAAGTCGTGCCACTCATAATTACGATACTGCTTATTGTAATTATGAGTGGCACGACTTTTCATCGAAAATGCAAAACACACGTGGGTGCACATGTGGCCTCTCTGTGTGTGTGTGTGTGTGTGTGTGTGTGTATGTGGTATGTGTGTATGCGTGTATTTAGTAGTATGTATGTGTGTGTGCTGTGTGTTTGCATGTGTGTACTGTACGTGTGTGTTTGTGGCGTGTATGTGTGTATTTTGCAATGGAACGTCGTTCGATAAAAAGCCGTGTCGTTGTACTGTGATTCTGTGGTCCCGTTCGAAATGTATCTATTCTTATCAGTTTAATATCTGATTAATGACTTAAACTAGTGTTACTTAAACTTAAACTTCAGAGTTGTTCACCCTTCATTCAAAAGTCATTCTCACCAAATTTGTTCACCCCTGACCAGGTCCGTAACAGGGGGGTGCTCATTAAATCATCTTTTGACTATATTATGTATAATTCTCTAATATTATGTCACAAGAGCGTTTATTAAGTGATTATTTTATTCAACATTTTGAACATCAGAAAAATATGTACAGTAAATTAGGAGTGATAAAAAATTAAGAACTGAAAAATCATTAGATTTTTTTAGTTTACATAAAATAGAATAAAATTACTTTTTATCATCAATGACTAGGATGGTCCTGTATTTCTGTGATAAGCTTCTCAAAACGAAGTTCTATTTCCTTCTCCAACTCTACTTGCAATAATAAATCAACATCCTGAAGTAAATTCGTTTCTTGGTTTTCAATTCAACCAAGGTCGAAAATCCTTGTTCCGACAGTTGTTGTCATCATTATTAGTGGTTGAAAGGCCTTCAAGACAATCAATTTGTATTCAGAGAAAGCATAGTACATCTTCATAGTACATCTCAAAAGATGATTTTTGAGTGAAGTCATAATGAAGCTCCATTAAGACTTCTGACACTTCTCCCAAATCTCGGTGGATGTGGCTGATGATAAAAAGATTAACTATCTGTGATGTCCTGCCAGGCTGCGCAAGGGAGCAAATACCGCGAGTTACCTCCCTTGCCACAAACCCCTAAAACGGAAGTGAGTCCCCGGTCATGCGCGAGGCAAACCGGGGGAAAATAAAGAGACCGTTCGGAAGCGAAGAACAGTTCAGTTCTTTCGCTGACGGCGATCAGTCAACATCACATTCGCCTTTGTCCTTTGTTCCTTTTGCTTCATCCTTTTCCCCTTTCAGTGAGACTCCCACGAGCTGGGAGACGGCTGGAAGACACTACACTATCCACATCTGATTTTCTAATTCCTGCAGATGATCTTCTTAGGAAAATATGTTTCAAAATTTCTAGACAGCAATTGCAGATGGTCAGAAATGTCCTTCAAAAACAATCTGATCAGGAAAAAATTCCTGATCAGATTTCTTTTCTCTTTGCGAAAGCTTTCCAAATGTGGGAAATTGGAGTAATTGCCTTTGTGAATGTTACTAAGATGTTGCCTCCTTTACCTTGAAGTGACAAGTTGAACCGATTCAAATGCTCAAAACAGAAGTCATGTAACACAGTTTGACCAGCCAAAAATCATCGTTGAAATGCATTGCTTTCATATCATTTTGGTCAGTAAAAAATACGGACAGTTTATTCTTTCAAGGACTCTTCCACGTGACAACCATCAAGCCTCAGAATGCAGAAGGAGAATCGTGTGATCTACAGACATATCCTTGCATAGCTCTGAAAACGGCCGATAAGGCTTTTGACAGCATTTCCCAGATCTTTTCACCGCTAAACCGCTGAACAGGAATTTCGCGAATATTTAGCTGACTTCGAATCGGCTAGTTGCGAAGGACTGATTGGGGAAGACAAGCGCTAAAGAGGGTCGGCAGTTACAAGGCACCAGGACTGGACGGTTTACCCTACGAAATGTATTTGAGGATGTCGCACCTGTTTGTCCCCATCTTGACAACGCTTTTCAACCACTGGTTTGACCAGGGAAGCATTCCTCAGAATATAACCAGGGGAGTGATCACGTTGTTGAAGAAGGTCAAAAAGGGTGGGGAGAAGATAGATAATTTCAGGCCCATAACTCTGCTGAACACAGAGTTAAAGATTTTGACCAAGATCTTATCGAACCGAATGCAGATTGTCCTGGATAGTTTGATTTGACCGGAACTTACCTGCTCTGTGATGGGAAGATCAATTCAGGACAACCTACACCAGAGGAATTCCGATCTATGTGATCCTGGGCACCAGGTGCGGACTGCTTCAACAACTCCAAGTTTTCCCTCGCCTGGCTCGAAAAGCGCTGCCCCTAAACAACGTGCTAAGTGGACCTACCCAATTGCATTCGATACAACAGTGGAACGTAGGAAATAGCTGAGCACGCTTTCATCCACTGCGAGAAGATCCGTCCGCTCAGCCCCAAAAACCCCTTCTGTCCATAAATGCCGAGTACATTTGCGACAACGCGGTCGCCAACAAAGAAAGCAGTATTCCGCGCACTGCTTGCCGTAGCAAGAATGGTGGTATGGCAGACGCAACTGAAGGAAGTTCATGGCGAATCCTTTTCCGACGAACAACTGATCTTATGCTTTAAACATCAGCTTAAAGTGAAGATCAGGTGTGAAAGAAAGAGACTGAACCCCATAAGCTTCAGCGAAAGATGGTTGAAAGCAATAAGCTTGGTGCGCATAAGAGAGTTCAGAATTAACTTTCTTTTCTAGTGACTCTGTGTCGGATATCCAGCATTTTCATCGCGCGCAAGATAATCGCCGGAATTCTCATAGCAGAAATAGCTATTTCCTAGCCACATTTTATAGCCGAAATGAAACGAAACGATGAAGTCAGCTTAATCTGTATCGCTGTTTAAGCAAAGTAAAGCGTTGTTTGTCAATGATTCCGCGTGAAATCGACACGTGGGAAATTTAAAGATCTGGCAAAAACCAGCATATTATTTGATTTTAATAAAATGTTCGATACTTATTTTAATACGAATTTTTAACCAGGAAAATTAAGTAAAATAATATATGAAAATATATTAAAAATACAGGCGGTAAATATTTCATCATCATCATGCTATATTTAATTATTTATCCTTGTTATAATATTTGTATATAAGTTTCAGTCTGACCAGTCTATAAAAAGAATAACAAATATACATTTTAAACAATTTCTAGTTTGCTATTAGCGACACCAGATGATCGTTTCGTTTCATTTCGGCTATAAAAAGTGGCTAGGAAATAGCTATTTCTGCGCACAATTAAAATGCCGGCTACGAAAGTGCCGTAACCCTCCGTTTCGGACCGCCACCCATCCCCAATTTAGCTTAGACAAGCTGGTACTGAAACTAAAGTGAATGAATGAAGCTCCCACCACTCAAACTACTGATCCCAACAGTTTCCGCTCCCAACACACCCGGTTTTCTCTTAACCCCCTCCGTCATCTTCACCGACATCACCCCCATCATCTTCATTTGTATCTCACCCTTATTTATGAGGTGTGGAAAACCTAGGCCCCCAATATGAACGAAGTACGAAAATTGACGGATGAATGGACTAGCATGAAAATAAATTTGACAAGTATCTATACAGATCACCTTGGAATAGCGACGACCTTTTGTCAGATCCAAAGTTGTGCATTTTTCTTTATAATTTATATTTGCTGTATTCGTGAATCATTTCATTTTGTAATTTTGTTTTATTTATGTATAACCTTTGTTTAAATAAACTCGGCCTTTTGGCCAAGATCAAAGTGTAGAATCTGTTCTTCGAGATCACCATGGCCTCGAAAGTTCGGAGAAACACGGCCCATAAGTGGTCCTTGTCGCATGCTCAGGATTCGTCCTGGGAGAAGTTGCATAGGATATCTTGGCCAGCTGGCCGGGGGGCGGTAGCTCATCGCCTGGGATTAGTCCCGGGATCTTTGACCAGCAGGCTCTGGATCCGTCCTGAGAAGCTTTTGTACAGGATTCGTCCTGTAACCACTGACCAGTTTATCCCGGTCCTCGTGGCATTTGACTCAGTGACAGGGACTTGGGATTCCCCCCCACTCAAATCTCTAATCACGGGGACTTCTGTTCTTCGAGACCTTCATGGCCTCGAAGTTTGTATACGCCCTGGGGTCCTTGTCGCATGCTCAGGATTCGTCATGAGAGAAGTTTCACAGGATATCGAAGCCTTCGGGCCGAGAAGTTGATTACACGCGCCTGGGATTCGTCCCGGGTCTAACCATTGTCCAAGCTGTCACAGGGCGAATCCTGAGAGCTTCGCTCAGGATTCGTCCTGTGACAAACGACTCGCATGGGGACTTGGGGATCTTAATTATTTATATGTAAAATTTACTGCCCCCCCCCTTTTGGGGTGTGAATGTGGGGTCATCTGATCAGCAGGCTCAGGATTCGTCCTGTAACCACTGACCAATTTATCCCTGTCCTCGTGGCATTTGACCCAGTGACAGGGACTTGAGATTCTCCCCACTCAAGTCTCTAGTCACGGGGTCTTGGGATCTCCACACCTTCTGCCAGCACGTTCGCGTGCAGAACCCTACCCTAAAACTGACCTTGTGTCATATTTGCTGTCGTGGGGAGGCCAATAAAGAAAATCTGATACGTCCCCGATGGGGACTTCGATATTAAACTGATTGGTGTGCCCAACCGTAACTGACATGGTAACGATCAACGAAAAGCGTCCGGAATTAGTTCAGAGAAAGGGCGTAATGTTACATCGGGATATTATTCTTCATAAATTTCTTTGATTCATTTTTTTCACTCTTTTTCAATTATAGTGCTGAAAGGCTACGGCTTAAATGTAAGTGAAAAACGCCGGATTACATATTATTTTTTTGTTTTTGATGTTTGACATTTATTTTCCTGTCACATTTATTTGTAAAGCGTTTTCCCATCCTGCTCAAAATCCTGGATCCACTTCTGTCCTGGGTGCACTCCAAACTTCCTCACTAGTTGTTATAATACAACCGGGGGCGCAAATATTTAAATCTCGCTTAGGGCGCATGAAACCCTTGTGAAAATTTTAAGTCTCGCCTTGGGAACATGAAATCATTGAGTCGATCATAGGAAGTAGTGGAATTGGATGTACTTAACAACATTGAGATTATGGAGAAATAAACAAATGGTTGTCACTACTTTGTTGAGGAGATCGTGTGAGAAGCGTATGGTGTGAGGAAGTCTGATAATCTTAGGAATCATTGTCACTGTTGTGTTGCTTGTCACTACCGGTTTAGTTGTCACTACTTTGTTCAGGAACTCGTGTAAGATGTGTTTGGCGTGAAGAAGTCTCATAACCCCAGGAATCATTGTCACCACTGTGTTGGTTTTCATTACTGTGTTGAGGAGATCGTGTGAGAGATGTATGCAGTAGCGTATCTAGGGTATGGCAGGTATGGCAGGTATGGCACGTGCCCTGGGCGACACTTGAACAGACAAAGTAATCTCGGATAGTGAAAAAATGAATGTTCTTCAGATGCATGACGACTGGACACAGAAATGATATACATTAAAGAATATGTGAGAAAAACAAATTTGCAGTGTTTATAAATTGCGACAATCACTCACTCAACTTGGTGAAGCCAAGCAGAATATAATGATCGTAGTTTCCATCATGACATGTATTTTTGAGCTGATATTGCGGTAAAGTTAACTAAAAATGGGTGTTACCGTGTCAGATGTTTGGACAAGAGCGCAAGTGCTTGCCAATGGGCGCTATTTTCCGTAGATACACCCCTGGGTGTATGGTGTGATGAAGTCGGATAACTTCAGGAGGAGGCATTGTCCCTATTTGGCTGATTTGTCTCTACTGACGAGCCCTAGTGCGCTTTCATATTTATGGGCGATAGGCTCCAGACGGATCTGGTTCATCTTTCCGAAAATCATCTTGCCGAAGTCGGTTTTACCGAACGTTGATTGGTCACTTTTTTTCAGAGTGTATTATTTACCAAAAACACCGGTTACCATTTTTCTTTCTAAAATTACTGCGATGGGAGTAAGTTAATGTTTACAATTTATGAAAACAAAAGCATCTATTGTAAATCTGGTAATTATTTACGATAAGATTTAGTACTTATCGTGTATGATTTATGAAGAAAAAAGGATTTCATTTACGATCGTATGTGTCTGTACGTGATTTATGAAAAGAAAAACGAGTTTATTGTTGTTGATTGAGTATTTACAATAAAAGGAATTTTCAAATCAATTTGCAGTTTCAATCCTGTGTGTTTGTAAAAACTACCTTTCTCATTTGACATCCGGTGTTCGAAGAGTGAAGAGGTTCAATACAATTTCTGTGCAGGACCCAGACACATTTCCAATGGTTATCTAATAGGATTAGCTTAGTCCCAAACTTCCCAAACTATCATTAAAAGTTAGATTTGAAAAGCATGTTTGGAATATAAAGTTTCAGAGAGCTATGCCAACACCATTGTCACCAAAGATTGAATGAAAATCAGTTCATATATAACTACTACGCAGGGGAGGTAACTACGTAAGTTTCCATTTTCCATGTTTCGGCCTATTGCCTTAATATATTAAAAATATCTCTCAATCGACAAAAGTCCTTGGATCCGCCCCCAAATTAGACCAAGTTTTTTTTACCCCATGGCCTTTCATTGAGAACATTTGGAGATACTGTATAGCTACGATGCAGCGGAGGTAACTGTAAAAATTATTGGATCCATCCCAAAATTTAATCAATTCTTCGTGACCCATGGCCCAACATTCTACAAAATGTCATTGAAATTCATTGAAAACTTTTAGAGAATTGTGTGGACAGACAGACATGAGTCAATACATATACCTTTTCCAACTTCATTGGCAGAGGCAACAAACGTCGGGAACATCAGTCTATGCAATATATAAATCGAAATGTTCAATACAATAAATAATCCAGTTCCACTTTAATCGGAATCAACAACAAAGCCACTACACTAGCAAAGACGGATTAAGCGAAAAGGTATTTTCGTCTTTTCTGTTTCCGCCTCTCCCTTCTCCTCCTCCTCTTCTTTAATCTCCTCTCCCTTCAGGAGATGGGAGAGGATCCCATCTCCTCCTTTTTCTGTGTTTTTCTTCGTTAAATCTGCCAACGTTTTGTTTACAGTAATAATTATTATTATTGTCCTGCTGAACGTTAAGCTCATGATGATTTTCAAAAACTAATTTGATAAAAACCTTTCCCAGGGTCACATTGGTACAGACAGAACATTTCATGGAGTTATGTTGTGTGGGTTTTGCGGTAGGCTGTCACATACGGACGGACGGACGGACAACCTTTGGGTGAATTATAATAAAGACACGCCACACCAGCCATTAAGTAAATCACCGTAGTATATCCAGTAGCGGTGACACAATTATACATGAATCCAAAAAGATCCCCAACATTTTTACTCCCAAAATCCCAAAACAATTATTCTTTAAAAAAAGGTTAAAATATTTCTGCGACCCCAATAATCCTCATGGGACACCCAGAGATGTCCCGACACAGATTTTGAGAAGCCCTAGTTTACAATACTTCATCTAATAAAAAATAAATAAATTACTGTCAACTTTGTGACCTGATTTTGCCTGCTGGCAAATGGAAAATGGGTACATGCGTGAATGTGTGGTGTGTATGTCTCTGCTGCTGCTGCTACTACTACTACTACTACTACTACTATTTCAATTCATTCGAAAAAACGATACTAGTACCCAAGAATAAAGGTTTTTTGAAAGTGCCTACAAAGTGTACTCAAGCGAATTTGCAAGATTATATGCCAAATGGTGTGTCTGGTAGCGCTGACACAAGATTTTAAAAATATACCCCCCCCCATAAAAAAAAGAAAATTCCATTAAAAATCTTTTTTTTCCATTTACAAAAATCAGAAAAAAACGATTTTAGAAGATGTCTAGGGGAGTACTCATGCGAGGTTCTAGGCTAAATGGTGTGTGTCCGGTAGCACTGACACAAGATTTTAAAAAAGGTCCGACTGGAATTCTTGGGGGGGGGGGCGCTAAACTATGAGACCGCCGAATCTAATCATTTCGTGTTACCACCACTGATAGTCCATGAACTAGGACCAAATATTTGGGCCACCGGTACCATCTGGGGGGGAATAATCCTCATAGTGATTTTTGACAAAGTATACACCCCTAGTGCTAGAAAATATGCGATAGCATTGCAGCAGTGTGCTTTATGTGTGCTATCATGCATTGTTTTTATAACACTACCCTAAAATAAACATTGAATAGTGGCCAATATATATTCAACCTAATTTTTGTTGTTGTTGCTACCACTGTTGCAATGCTATCACATATTTTCTAACTCTTGCCAAACATCACTACGAGAATTATTCCACTTAGATGGTACCCTCTGGCTCATGGGGGATAACCCCACCGGACAAAACCCCATAGTTTAAAGTTTGGGCCCATCACAATTCTCTTTTTCATTTCATGTATTCTCTTATTTTTTTCATGAATTCTCCTATTTCTTTTATTTTTAATTAATGAAAATTTGTGTTTTTTACACAAAAATCGGGACCGGGGAAATTTTATACGGTATTTATTCTAGACTTTTGGCCAATTTAACAAACAATATTATAATGTATCTGTTACCCTTTGTTTTTCTTTCATGAATTCTCTTATTTCTTTTATTTTTATTCCCTAAAATAAAATTAGAAACATTTAAATTCAGAAATGACCTCAACTAAAGTGAGTAAACATCGTATTATTAAATTCTTTATTTGTGTAGTCTGTACTCGTGTATAGACTTTGCATAGATTTAATATAGAATGTAATTCTTCATTTGTGATTGTCTTCAAAACAAGCGAAATTATTTAGGACGCTAAACTTCCTGGCTGAATTCCGGGATGTCTGTTTTAGTTTATTCTTTATCAGGTAAATTACGTTTCATAATGTTAGTTATTAAAAACTGTAAATAGATTTTGTTTTAGCTTTTTTTTACTGTGAGTGTGAGGTAATTGTCCAGTAGAGATGGGGTATTGTCCCGGTGATAGGTATTTCTGCGCACTTTGGACACCCCATTTTAAAACGTGAATTTAAAAACTGTTTTTTCTTGTTTTTGTTAGAAAGAATAAAGTCCAAATATGTGTCCGTAGACAACGTAGAATTGTGCTCTTAAAAGTCAATTTAAAGTTTTAAACTATAATTTCCGCCATTTTGTTGATTTTTTGGGAAATTTAAAAAAATTCGAAGTCTGTAATTTAAAAAAAAATTTCAAAATCAAAAATTCTTCCGATGTTTTAAAAAAAATTAGATATACTTAGTTTCATCATTACTGAACAATCTTTAGCCGAATAATTACCATTCAAAAACTACATAAAAACCTCTTTTTTTTCACGTTGGGTGGGGTCAAATATCTGTCAACACCTTCTGTTTACCGCCGTTGATAAGAAATGTTAACACGCTCAGATGCGCTAATTACGTATTACGGAAGTAGGTATTTGTCAATAAGCAGTTGGCTGACTGAGATTATTACAGCAGTTGTGTCCTCTTTGAAATAATAGAAAATTTACGTTTATGTCCATCTGTAGAAAAATATCGGCCAATTAAATCATAACAAAAAAAAATAATTAAAACACAAGTACATGGTTTTAGTTTTCATTTTTTTTACATATCTTTACTTACCCTTTGACTACATCATGTGAGAACAGAATTGAACCGATGGCAACAGAAACAGAGTATAAATTGAATTTTTAAAAGCAATTTAAAAATTAAAGATTCTCTATAAAAAAGATTTTTAGAGATTTTAGAGATTATTTCTCTTTTTACGGAAAATAGCGATAAATCATATTTTACCAAATGAATGAAAAATATTGGCAATTAGAGCAGTATTTTTTTTTTCGCATTTTTACGGAAATAAATAAATTAGCTTTTTCAAAAACAGAAGCAGAATTTATATGTTCATCGTCTTGACTTAATAATGTAAAAAGATCGGACTGATCGATTGAAAATAAATCAATGGAAAAATATTTTTTCCCGAAATTTGCAATACAAACTGATTTTAAAAAAAATTCATCCTTTATTCTATAAGTATTGAAAATTTTATTAAAATCTGATCTAATGTGAAATAAATTTTTAAAATCTAGGTGTTTCTTTGCTTTGTCAAAAAGGGGAGAAAATTTACTCGTAATCATTACTTTTACACGGAGATTTACACTATTTTGATTCAATAATATCTCCGGTTTTATAAAAATTATTTGTGTGCAACAAATAATTTTTATCTCATATATTTCGCCAATCTTTCAACTTACTAATGTCACTAACATTTTTCAACGAAAAAATTAAGTTTCATATGATTTTGACGTTTATTTTATCAAGGTGTCAATTTTCCGTATTCTGCGTAGAAATACCTACCCGGTGGGGTTACTGTCTGGTGGGGTTATTGTCAAGGACCTGGCTCATGGACTATGAGAAAGATAGAAACAGAAACGTTAGGCTGTCTCTTGCGGAAAAAAAGTTCGAATAATTAAACATAATAAAATTAAGATCTGATTGATTTTTAGATTAAATCAGGGTCCCCAAACTTTTTAGACCATCGATCCTTCAGAATCCTTAATCCCTCATCGACCCCCCACCCCCCGGCATGTATGTACACAAATAATTTAGTAGATGTGCAGTTTTAAGACATGGTTTACATTTCGCTTCATTGAAAAAAAAATCGAACGAAACAACGTTTGTTTTGTAGCATAATGAAACGAAGATATATAGTAGTAAAAATTAATAATAATGATCTATACTTCATCTAATAAAAATTTAAAAAAAAATACTTCAGTTAACTTCTTTTAAATTTCTTGTGCTTTAAGAATTGTTGTTGTTGCGGATCGTTTTAACGGTTAAGGGTATTTAAATCTCAAATGCAAAAAGTCCCCCCTCCTAACCCTTAGCAACGTAACGGTTATCAGCTGTTCGTTTCCTGGGTTGTTGACTGATAAAAAGGAAATACTATTAGCCAATCGCAAAGCTCGGAGCTAAGTGCGAGTTAATTTGATTTTTAGACGACTTTTTTAGTCACTTTAGCAACATGCAGCTAGCCAACAACTTGAATACTTTGTTTTCCGGAGGGATTCTCTCCTGGATCAATTTATATAAACCCAGGAGCCTATCCCGTCGTCGTAATGTGAAGAAAGGTGCTTCTTCTCGTTTAACTGGGAAACAGAGGAAAGCCTTATCCGTCAGTTTGAAAGAAGATGCAAACAAATTTGACGGTGAACCCAGCCGTCCCGATGGTAAGAAAAAGAAGAGGAAGGAGAGTTATTCCAGTTACATTTATAAAGTGATGAAGCAAATTCACCCCGACACTAGCATCTCTAGTCAAGCAATGTCCGTCATGAACAGTTTTGTGAATGATGTATTTGAGAGAATTGCAGCTGAAGCGAGTCGTTTAGCCCACTACAACAGGCGCCCAACCATCTCCAGTCGAGAGGTGCACACTGCTGTCCGTCTTCTTCTGCCCGAAGAATTGGCCAAACATGCAGTCTCCGAGGGAACCAAAGCAGTTACCAGAATTAATAGCAGCATATTCAATAGCAGCAAGTGCATGTGAAAAGTGTGGATTGAAATCATTTTTTAAAAAAAAAGGTCCTTTTCAGGACCATTATCTTTTCATGAAGTTCTTTCTTTACTTTGCCGATTATTTGTGGTTGTGATAAGTTTTCATTCCTGAAGAAGTTTCATGAGGCATGTGCTGTTTTAAACACTAAGTTATTATAAATAAGTAACGTTGTAAATGTAATAACAAAGAAATAATTCATTTCTTATGTAGAATTTTACACACACACTCGCACGTACACAGTTAGGTAGTTTAGCGTCCCAAATTATGACGGTTGTTGTGAATGGCACTCAATGGTCAGTTACAACGAAATACTTATTAAAAAAACTTTTCAGTCATTTTTTCAAAAGTATCAACATTTTCTTCTCATACTGCTTGTAGTTTGTTGTCAGTGAATAGCATTGAATAACTATGAAATAATTTACGAGTATAATGTTTTTTATTTTGGTTTTTGTTTGTAGAATTTGTTACGCACACATACACATACAGACAGCTGTTTTTAATGTTTTGCAGTATATCTTCTTCTTTCCGGTGTCTTTTTGTTCTGTGATCTCCAGAAAAAACCACCAAGTACGGTTGTTGTAAGGACACTCGACGGTCAGTTACAACAACAAATGTCAAATACAAAATAATCCATAAGTAAAAAGTAAACACTCCATCAGCAATTTTAGGTCATGGGTGTATTTATTTTTACCATAACTGAAAAAATAAATAAAAATAAAGCAAAAATAATGGAATAAGTAAATTTAAAAAAAGTTATTTTCTATAGTTTTGAGAAGGGTAATTTTCTGTTTAACCCATTACACCCGAAGAAGGCCGAAGAATGGATTGGCCGAAACGTCGTGTTTACTGTACATTGTACAAGTACAACACAAATAACAAGAAGTTCAATCGTCCGAAGAACCATTTGAATTTTTTAAAAGTTGTTTTTTTGGTTTATTTTCACTTTTCTAGCACTTACTTTTTCAAGGTTTTGTTGCTGACGGATCAACAGACTTATTTTTTAATAAATTTTCTCTTTACAGGAACAAATAATAAAATTATGCTATTTGTACGCGCCGATGTTGGAAATTTCCTAACGCAACGCCTACCGACCGTCTTCCCGTATGAACACGAAGAATGGGTGGCGCCGCGCGGGTATTCTGATCTAGGAGAATTACCTTTTGTCTTTTTCACCCTTAATCACCTGCTGAGTGCACAGGGAAATTTGTCCTGATCGCTCATACCAAGAATCGAACCCGGGGCCTTCTGCGTGTGAGGCAGACATGTTAACCATTACACTATTGGAGCGGACTAAGTGGCTCAGTTTCTGGCCTCTTAAAAAAATGTTTTAAAGGTGAAAATGATCTAGACGGGATTTAAAACGAAATAGAATCTACATAAATCTAATGCAATTTACGTATTACGTATATTTAAGGTATTTCATGTTTGTTGTTTAGTGTTACTGTTTTATATATCATTTTGTATAGCTAGCTTTTGTTTATTTTCTAGAGTAATGTTATTTAATTCTTTTTTTGTTGATTTAATTAAAATGTTTTACGTTTACGATCTTAGTGGTCGGATATTTGATAAAAAAAAGAAAAAATTAAATAACATTACTCGAGAAAATAAACGAAAACTAGCTATAAGAATTTGAAAATGATATATAAAACACTAAACAACAAACATGAATTAACTTATTATTATTGAAATTGCATTAGATTTATATATTTTGATTCTATTTCGTTTTAAATCATCCCGTCTCCAGATAGTCATTTTCGCGGCCGAAATGTCCGGATTTGAAATATTGGCAGCCGACTTGTCCGGTTGCCCAATAAAATACTACTTTTGGTTTGACGTCGGTAAAAGCAAACGGCCATTTTGAATGGCTAAAATTGGCTAGATTCGTTTAAATGACTGGTTTAAATATGGCTAACATTGGCTAGATTTAGGTATGTTACGCTCCAAAAACTCATAAGGCCCCAAAAAGCATAAATATAATAGGCCGGGGGTGTGTGCTGGCGGCCATTTTGGTTTATGCAAATGAGGTAGTTCTTCCCAACTTTTTTTTTCTTGGGAACATCTTTTTTTCTGAAAGAGAACATCCTAAGGAACATTTTGGTACCCGAAAAGTAGAATCATGGGGGGGGGGTGCACGGTAGCCCCTGCTGGCCCCCGGACTATGTGCTTCACTCTCAGTAGGAGGTAAAGTTTCTTGGCGAATAGATTGTTGTGAAGTGGCCAGAGCATTCATGTATGAAGCCTGAATATGTCTACTGGTGGTAAAGCAAGTAGAAACTTCATGAATTGACCCATTTTCAGCTTTCGCCCGAAACTTGCCAAGACTACAAAAAAGAGCTCATTTTCGATTTTGTTAACTGGAAAAGTGCTCAACATAACAATCATCAAAGTCGTTCTCTTGTAACTGTGCAAAAACAGCTCAAAATATGAGTGATATATTTGGTAAATATAGCTATTTTTCACATGCTCATAACTTTTCTCCCCAAGATCGTATTTGAGAGGATTTGGGATATGTAGGCCACCAACCCTGTCAATAGTGCAAACAAATAGCTTGGTTTTGATTACCATAAGCCACCCACAAAACATCTTGGTAGGTGAAAGTACTGAAACCTTAATTTTATGTTTCTTTTCTTTTTTCTAAAAAGTCTTTGACGCCAAGAAATACGGTAGGTTTTGTCACTTGTCATTTTCTGCAAATTGCAGGAGGAAGATACTGCACAATGTAATACTTTACCAGGGGATTGAACCGAGGACTTCTCTATCTGCAGTCGAATGCTCTACCACTGAGCTATATCCCCCACCATGCTGTTAATTTTGCCAGTGCTTTTCCAGACAGGTTTTGAACATTTTAAAGTAATCATAAACTGATTTAAATTATTTATTTCAATGAATATGATTCAATGAAAACAATGTTATCGTCTAAAAATACTGACTCAATAATTATCTAAAAGCTGTTAATACACATATTAGATTTCAAGTGAGGTAAATGTTTTTAAAAAGAAGTCCACGTAGGCGCATCGTCATGGTGTAATGTTTAGTAAACAGCTCATTACATGTTCCATTCGGATCAAAATAAAAAAATAAATAAAATCCAACAGTGGCCAATGTGAGTTGGGGTGCTACGATTACGCCATGGTTTACTAACCGGGTAAAAACAACACACTCTCCCCGAGCTCATTGCAGTGAGAAGTTGTACATGTTCGCCTTTGCCATCCTGGCGTAATGCGGTTTGCCCACTTTATTAAAGTAGGAAACCTCCCTTACTCTATCGAAGAGGTAAGAAAAGTGTGCCGAGAATGCCCCCGAATGAACTAGTTTGAAGCCTCGTTTTTATACTCCAGGCTCTACAAGCCACCCAGCGTATGGAACGAATCTGCATAGACTTCAAGGGACCTCTTCCCGCTGCCACACGGAATCACTACCTACTAACTATGGTAGACGAGTACTCCAGATTCTCCTTTGCGTTTGCGTGCCCAAATATGACCACCACTGTCATCTGGTGCCTAGATAAGATTTTACCAATATTCGGGACACCATCTTACATCCACTCTGGCCGAGGACCCTCATTTATGCCCAAACAGTTGCGGCTGTATTTAACCAACTTAGGCAGACGAGCTAAAACTAATTAACATGTACTTTTGTTAGTCTTAAAGACAACATGTAACAAGTGTCGGTTCCTCCACTTTTCCTCACCGCCAAACAGTTTATTCTCCCAAATCATCACTAAAATAGGCTCCACGCGTTTCCCTCCGATAATCTCACCAAGTTAGGCTCCAACAGAATCGTGCCAACGAAGTTTGAAAAGGCGCAAAATTTCAACGAACAGATGATTGCTCAACAAATAATTCAGCAGCAGCTATTTGTTGACCAATGAAAAGCAGCAGCTATTTGTTGACCAATGAAAACGCACCTAAAATTTCATCTCCCAGGATTTCATTTCATTCCTATATATATCAGTTTGCCTGGTCGGTATTCGGTTATCCGACTCACACACACATAGGTTCATCTGTGCGTGCAGGCAAGAGTGACTCACACAAATGGCAACCCTGTGGAGTACGCGTGTAAATCAGCTAGGGGTACGGGGGCACTGTGAGCCAACCCCCAGGGTGTTTTGATTTCTGGCCTTAGTAAACGCTTGGAAATAGCATTTTCAGCACTACATTTTGATACAAAACATACACAACACATCATTGCATCCTTGTATTTGTTATAAATTATATTGCATTTCGGACGCTATTTTAGTTAAAATTTCTGATATTTATTTTTGCTACGTTTTAACGGGTGGGTCATACTGGTTAGTTGTTAAATACAATAAATTATACTGAACTTCGGACGCTATTCTTTGTTAAATCTCTGGTGTAAGACTTATCAAATCAAAAGGTTGTAAGTCCGACTTTTTAATTTATTTTGGTTCTACAAATTAAGTCACAAATGTTGAATTATATTATAACGATACAATAATATTTTTTCGCTTACCTCTATTCGAGAAATTTCGCTTTTTTTTCCAACTATGTTATTGTTGGTTGTATAATTTCAGTTTTTTCGTGGCCTTTTTTCCAACGGGTCTAATCAAGCTGGTTCGACTTTATCAAAGTTTAAATCGAAAATGAATGCAAATTGTGAAAACATACATATACTCAGGCCACACACGTACACATGTAGGGCCCTGTGTCACTCCTTTGTAGTCACACGAGTCCGTAGAGGAATATGGCAGAACATATCTACAATTATGAATTCAATCTTGTTCAAAGTTCAATGAAATAAATGTATAGACAAAATTCAAGAACAGTACCAATGAATGATTGAATGAAGGAATAATGATTGGGAAAAATAA
>VCCN01006956.1:30758-45979 GCA_006491835.1 Architeuthis dux
ATATGTATATATATGTATATGTATGTATATATATGTATATGTTGCTACCCTAAAAGTAGAATCATGGGATGGGGGTGCAAGGTAGCCCCTGCTGGCCCCTGGACTAATATAGTCTGCTCTCAATATCGCCACCACATTTGATACTGAACGATCTAGCTCCAAACTTTCACTTTTTTGCCAATCAAGGAGGCATGTACTATTAAAAGTATTATTGTTTTAGTTTTCTTCCTTTTAATACAGCAACAACACACTCTGGAATAAAAGTCTCAAGTTGTCCGAAGTTCTTAATGAAGAGTTTTGATTACAGTTGTTCCCCGTTATAACGCGCGTGTTGGTGTCCAAGGATGCCAACCATGTCATAAACAATTTTGCTATTTTTGAGCTAGATCTAGTTATTTGGGAACTAAATCGTACTATTTTGGAGCTAGATTATAATGCGAATAGCGTTATAATGGCGGCGGAGCTGCATTTATTTATTTTGTTAATTATTCAGTTTTTCTTTCATCTTTGCCGCTGTCCCAGTCAGCTAGGCTCCCATGAATTGCAGATACGAATTCGAATCCCTGGAGATTAATTATTTTGTTTCTGATTCTTGTTGGTGCTTAACGTTCATAAAACAGGGTTCTTCAAAGTACGGATCGCAGGTTCACAATGAATAAATAAAGCGTAAGTGAGAAAAATATTGGTGACAATGAAATAATTAAGATTTGAAATATGAATATATCTAATAATCTTATTATTACCTTTGTCATCAATAATCTTATTTGTTAAACTCATTAAATGATAACAGTAATAGTAGCCTTGGTATGGTTGAAAACCGACAACATAGCGCTAAGGCATACGTGAACATTTTAAGTATGTATTTTTCATATATGTAAGAACATTATAGATCATATTACGTTTCTGTTTCTGTAAGATGAGTGTGCTAATACTATGTATTTGTAAATGATATATGTCGGTGGGTCGTGAGGTTATTGAATGAAATTAAACTGGTTCGCGATCGAAAAAGTATGAAGGGCCCTGTCGTAGAATGTAATATCGACCTTGGTGCTGCGATAAAAAGCAATACAAATAAGGCAAAAGCAAAAACAAAACAAACTGGGTTGCTGCAGGGTCAATCTCCAATCCCACTTCTATTCCAACGGAAGATGATTACTGCAACTTTTGTATTGTATATATAATAAATAAATTTGTAGGTATATAATACTTGTTAGTTCGACTCAGTTGGTAAGAGAACCGCCTAGCAATCACTTGGTCTTGATTTCAAATCACGGTAGGGAAATGATAATTTTATATTTCGATTTGGTTTAACGTGACGAGATAGACAAACAGGTGAATTAGGTGAAGATTGTTCTTGTTCTAGTTGTTGTTACGGAGGGGAAACAATGACTTGGACTGGAGTTTGACAAAAATAAATAAATAAATAAATAACATATAGAAAAACTAAAAAAAAACAACAGTGTCAAAAGGACTCAGGTTTATCATGGCGAATACCCGAGGTGGGGTCCAGACACCCCCTCGGACAAAATCCCCTAAGATAGGATATCACCCCTTGGTTAAATTCAAACATAACAAGTTTAAGTAATTGGTGACAGAATTACATTTTTTACCTCCTTCATTACTCTTACTTAAGGAAAACGTGTTTATCTGGTCTCATAGGGTTGTCCATAGACTAGAAATATGATTTAAAAATTCTGAATATTATTTTTCCTATGTGGTTTTTGCCCTGGGGGGTGTTTGTCCTTGACGGGTTTTGTCCTACACTCACCCGGCTGTAGCAGGGACGGCTAATGTCGTAGCCCGCGTAAGAGCACCAATTGCTTACCTATTGCCGATTGCAGTTAGTGTTATAACACTAATTGCAATCGGATGACTTGTTTAAATTACCTTTTTTTCTAATTGTTTGAAACACCTGTTCATGGAGAAATGTGTGGTAATGATCTATATTAATGATAATTACTAAGCGTAGCTTGGTTTGGTACAAGGCCACAAATGTAGGGGCACTTGATGGGCATCGACCTCCCTACAGTAGTAATGGTCTGAGAGGGTAGCTAGTCAACCATTGCTCCACGGTGGCAAGAAGCCTAACGAGCTCCATTAATTCCATATTCCTCCAGGAAAATAGTTTTCATTCCACATGGACATGGGTCGTACTTTCATTCCCTGACACACGTTTCATTAACGTTTGAGAACTAGTACCGTTAAGAAGTGGCACGAATAGTTTTTTTTACATCGAAATATTTCATTAACGTGTGGCAGGGAGTGACAGGGATAAAAAGTACTGCCGCATGAACATGGATGATTTTAGAAGCACATGACAAGGTATCTTTTTCTCGTAGTTATAAAAGAGTTGATTAGTAAAAATTCTATTTACTCAAGCGATAAATGGTGATATTTACAGTTCGGGGAATTTGACCACGAAAGAAAGGACACCACCTAACATATAGTTTTCACCGTCCCCTTCGAAGTAGTCCACTTTGGCATGTATACAGCGATCTCACAAAGGGTATAGCTCACAAAGGGTAGCGTGAAAAGTTCGTACTACATTCGGTTCACGCTCTTTGCTGATTCGACGAACTTTATGGGAACAACTCGTATAACCTAATTAAAATTACAGAATTACAGAGAAACCTCGATTATCGGAACGATATGGGCGGGGAGTATTTAGTTTGGATAATTGATTGTTCGGATAACTGATCTGATAATAAAAAAGGAAGTCATACTGAACACAATTACGGGACCTTGAAATCTTGTTTGGATAATCAGAAATTCGGATAATTGATATTCGGTTAACCGTGATTTCTCTATGATATTTTATAATGATGCAGACCTTTTATACCACTGGTACATGGATTTTCTTTTTTATTTAAGGGAAATTTAAAATCTCTTTTCCTGATAAGAAACCACCATTATTTTTTACCGTATACAAGTTTTTGTTTTCAATATGAAACTCAATCCGCACCAGCTGAGAATTTGGTGTTTTTTCTTGTTCTTTTATCTTTTCTTTTTAATATTTTTTCTTTTCTCTTGTCCTTTTTCTCTTTTATCTCTTTTTCTTTTTCCATTTTTCTTTTCTTTCTTTTTTCTCCTTTTCTTTTTTAAAAAAATTATTATTTTAAAAATTTATAATTATCCACAATGCACCAGATGTGTACAGAATCTTCTGGAACACCACGAGATTTGCATAATTCAACATTGTTTATTTAAAGCAGGTTGCATTTGTCGCTTATGTAAATTCTGATATCACTTGAGTTTTGTGAAAATAATCAGTGAAAAATGACTTTTAGTAAATGTTTTTAAAATAAGAATATTTAAGCAGAAAATCAAAAAGCTAATCATAAAAAAAAACAATGAAATAATTTAAATTCAATGAATTGGAAAAGTAAACAGCACACAGGAATATTATACTATTATTCTGTTTTTTTGTATATACGACCGCTACATTTATTGATTATTATTTATTCTCCTCATATCTTTCACCCTTCAATCGGTATGACGGATTTACAAGTATCAAGGCGTGCTGTTTCACCTGCACAGAAGCGAAAGCACGTGTTTGTCGTCAGAAGCATAGTTCCCTCCAAGCTGTGCGCGCGCACACGCGTTTTGCAACCAGCGCACAAAGTAAATTAATGTGCACACAAAGGATTTCAAATTCTGTAGATAGCTTACTGAGTTTTTATTGAAAAAATATTGATTCACTATGTTGAATTCAAAAGTGCGCACATATTTTTGTTACGGGAAATAAATTTGCACAACATAAGATTTGTGCGCCGACTGACTACAAAGTCGCAAGCTGTTTTGATAATACGTCTATGGCACGAGGCTTAGATTGCGTCCGTGTGGATGTTTGTCAGGGTCCGTCACCCACTCGATATTTCTGCAGGAGGTGTGTTCGTGATGCAGTCCACGTCTCATCTTACAGACACAAGCCCACTCTCTAAGATAACAACATTTCAACTAGGAATGGGTTTTTTTCATATTTAAAAATAAATATGGAGTTGTGGGTGCCCCACCCCACACGACACTTCGAGTATAAGTGGAAGATAAAAAAAGCACGAACAAAATAAATTGAAAGATATACTTTTTCAACTCTAAAATGAACAGTGTGATTTTGTTTAGGTTCGCTTGTCCGTAACACTTGACTCTTCTACTAAAATTGTGCTGATAGAAATACTTCCTACCCACCATTTTCTTCCTTCAAAATTGTTTCATATAAATTCAAATATATCCGTGAATTTGATTTTCACGGGTACTAGTAAATAAATAAAGTTAGTAATGAAGACTTTTATCAGCGCTGACACCTCGATCACAGCTATGGAAAGTTATCTGATGGAACGGAATTAATCGGGAGAGTTTGATATGGAGAGACTATTACGCAAGCAATCTTCTCAGAATGACGTCAAATAACTTCCTTGGTTCCATCAGATTATTTCAAGAAAAGAGTGTTTAATAGTAGCTTATTAACAGTGTAATTCATCTTCAGAAGTTGCAAGGTTTTTTGTTAATGTGGCAATGGTACAAGACTTGGATTGCGTCAGTGTGAATGAGAAGAGCATATATGTTCGTCAGTGTCCGTCACCTACATAGTCTACGCCTCGTCTTACAAACACTAAGTTAACAAGATCTCAGATAGGAACGTGGACATGTGGAAGAATCTCTCAATCTTTGTGACCCCTACAGACTTAACGTCAATGTAATCGGCTGATGACGACTTTGATTTCGGGGGGGGGGGGCTTTGGTGCAATGGCGTTACATGCATTCAATACTGGTGTTTTGAGGTCTTCTCAGCAAAGGCCTTACTGGGGCGGATCAAGGATTTGGAACAGGAAGGGTTGCAAATCTAAAAAAAAATTGAGCAGTGTGGCGGGGGTCCAAATGGAAAAAGAATTATTTTTACGAATAAATATATTTTTTTAAAAAGAATTTAAAACATCAAAAACAAGAAAGTATGCAATCCGATATTTTTCACTTACATTTGAGTCGTAGCTTTTTAGCACTAGAATTGACAAAAGAGTAAAAAAAAATTTACCACGGAACCAACAAATGAAAACATTATAATGAATAAGATGGAAGACAAAATAATACGTTTTTGTTTGTTTTTAAGGTTAATTTATGATTATTTGTGATTTTTTAATTTTTTTATTTGCAAAATCCCGTTATCTAGATATTTAAAAAAAAGTTAAGAACAGGGGGTGGTATAGGGGGCAGCCCGGACCTCTTGGTGCCCCTGGAACCAAGCCTGATCCGAGGATTCAGGTTCGAGCATCAGGATTGTTTGCAAGTTTACTTGTATGTCACGTTGGATTATTTGTGTACAGGTGTTCCCCGCTATCCGAAAGTAGAGTGTTCCTATAAAAACATGTCGTAAGCCGAAATGGCGTAAAGCGAAGAAGCAATTACCATTAATCTATACTTTTGGGCCTTTCCAGATCTCAAAAATGGTAATGATGGTATGCTAGGCTGAATGTTCAGAGGTTGGGGTGGTGGGAAGCATTGGAGACTGGAGTGTAAGAAGTGGAAGAAAGTATGTGCTGCTTCTATAACGGCTCGCTGCAAACTTTTAGCCCTTTTTCGTAAAAGCGAAAAGGTGGCGTAAAGCGACCCCTCGAAAAGCGGTGGAGAGCTATATTTCTAAACTCGATGAAAACTTACATTTGAATCAATATCTACTGGCATTATTTTGCCCTTCGATTAGTTCTGATTTGTTGTGAAACTCCAGTCCAAGAACAATCCTCACCAAGTTTACTGTTTGTCTATCCCATCACGTTAAACCGAACAGATATATAGAATTAACATTTCCCTACCGTGATTTGGAATCACGACCTAATGATCGCTAGGTGACTCTCTTACCAACTGAGCCAAACTGACAAGTCTTATATATTTACGAATGTTTGTATTATATAAACAATACAAACTTTGCCGTAATCGTCTTCAGTTGGAATAGAAGTAGGAGTGGAGTTTGACCCTGCAGCAGCCAGGCCTGTCTTCATTGATTTATCTATACTGGCAATTGTTTAGCCTGATTTTCCAAGATGAGGAATTATTATTAATAATCATTAGTATTACATCGATACCAGTTTTCGATTCGTTGATTTGTGCAAAGCAGTCCTCACCGACCCAGCAGTTAGGATGGGCTTTTTGCTTTTCAATGGTCTGTATGGCGAATGCTTAAGCTCGAAGGTATCAGCTATGAAAGCATCACGATATTCATCTTAGAGCTTAGATATCCAGTACGTTTAAGGCCTTGTTAAATGTTATTGCTGTAAGACTCTTCCTTTATCCACTTTGTAAGCAGTGAAACATCAAAAGGTGAGAGAAGTAATAAATCTCAAAAACATGTTAAAAGAAACAAATCAAGTTTTATTGGTGTTTGAAAACACCAGAGAAGAAATGTACAAATATTTGTGATAGTAATTTGTTTATATCAATGTTTGAGTTCATACAATGTTTGAGTGAGAAAATATATTTTTTACAGTTTGAATTTCTTTTCATATGTCAATAAAGTCAAGTTCTTCTGAATAATTTGTTCGAAAGTTTGTAATTATGTGTAAGTGTTAATGTAACTTTTCTTACTTGATTTTTGTACTAGAATATGAGCGGCGTTAATACTTGGAAAATAGTTGTTGAAGAAAGTCGCGAAGTTTCAATATTTATAGGTTTTAATGGCAGCTGAATAGCGTCATGAGACCATATGCGGTCCACCAAACAATCTTGCCCAGGCAAACGGGGTGGGACTATGCTAATACGAACATTTATAGTCGAACATTGAGTTTCCGATATCGTTCATTAAATTGTTTTTGAAAGCATTGATCGATTTGGAGGAAATAGTCTCTTCACTGAGAGCATTCCATGGTTTGGTCACTCGAATGGAGAATAAATTCATTCTCAGCCCAGTGGAGTTTTTTTGTTTTTACTATGTCCTCGTTTTTTAGTAGATAATGAAGCGGTAAACATGTGCTTGTCTGGGCACAAAGAGCAGTGACAGCTTTGGTCTAAGGTGTGGATGTTATTTGAATACGGTAGACCTCCACCAGATCAGCACGGTTACGGCGGAATTCCAACGTCTCTAGATTGAGTTTACTCAAACTCTCTATATACGACAAGTATTTAATTTTGAGGATAATCTTGGTAGTTCTTTTTTGAACTCTTTCTATTGCATCAATGTTGTATATCAAGTGAGGCGATCAGAAGCATGATGCAAACTCTAGTCGAAATTTTCTTGTTTTGTGGAGGAGTTAAATGCTTGTTGCGAGTAAAAGTTTTCTTGTAGGCATTTTGAATGGGGAAGGTCTGCATGATATATATTGAATGACAGAAATGTTGAGACGGGTGACGAAAAGGTTAAGACCGATTGAGGTCACTGCATGCGTTTGGTTGCTAGCATTTGAGTCAACTGCTGAGGTCTTTGTGAAGTTGCTTGTTAGGTGATGAAAGATTTTGTTTGAATCATTTAAGAAGTCAGTCTTGGCGCTCATGTTTGCTATTTGATTGGCAACTGGACGATTTCGTACGTGCGTGCGTTGAATTTTGTTAGAAATCACTGAAGACATGTCATGGCGCGTGAGGCCTGGGCGCATGTGCGTCACAAGGGTTTGGACTGTCATGGCGTGGCTTCTGCTGGTTGACTGCCATAGACTGTCAAGTTGAGTTGAGCCTGGTGAACATTACTGTTTTATTCCGATTGCTGTTTTTGCCGTTAGAAATCGCATTTCATCGATTGTTTCGTATTTACAAGGAAACCGTACAATGTTTGTTTTGTGTACAAAACTGTTAATATACTGTAATCTTAGCTGACGTGAAAAGAAAGTTTGGGTTTTATTTTATTTTCGGAGACAATTCGAGTTATTGGGCAGAGACGATTTTAATCGCTCTGAATGAATTTGTTGTAACATTTTCACGGGTGTTTTCTCAAATGTTTTACTTGCTTTTTATCGCAACTTACTCAGACTGACAATCTACAGCAGTGAGTAATTAGCGTAGATCGGGAATAAAGAATAATCTTTAAGCGAGACTCGAACTCCTCCCCCTTTTACCACGAGAAGCTGCCGTAACCGACTGAGCTACTAAAAGTCAAAGTTAAAAGTTCTGACGGCAAAGTTAAAAGTTCTGAATGCAATGTTTAAAAAGTGTAGTTGAAGTAGTAGTAATATTATCCGGATTCGATGTAACATTGTCAACCATAATTAATTTTTCACTAGTATTTCTTTCATCTTAATTTTAGTTGTTTTTCTTCTTATAGTATTAGAAGTTTTATTGGAAGATGCATTGCTTTCACCTCAAATTTATTTAGTTGCTTTTTATTGCAACTTACTAAAATGTTGACAATGCTTCATCTTATAAAGAATGAAGCAGGACAATATTACTATTTTTACTTGTTTGCACAATAATTTGATTTTTGATTATTGTACTTATTTCATGCTTTTTTGACATCAAAACCTTGGAAACAGTTGTTCATATGTATGTGATATATAGTCGTTGAGAAATGTAAATGAAATCAAGAAATTGCCTTGGGACTTGGGAAATTTTAAAGATCTTCTTTACATTTCTTAACGACTGTTCCGTATTTCAAGATGTAAAATGATTTTAATGCAACGCAAACCAACTTTTAAAAGTGGTTTCACAGGTCATGAAGAAATTATCAATAGTGGCTAACAAATATATTTCTGAAAAAAAAGTGAAACTGCTTTTTTTTCTAAATTTCAAATGATCTTCAAAGTGAAAATCAAATTACTAAAAGTAAAATTGCAAGGAGGAGGTGCGGAGTGGCGTAACGGTAAAAAACGGAATCGACGGACCGCGTTCGAGTAATGCTCTTGGGAAAGGTATGAATCTATGGGCAAATAGCAGGGCAGTTGGAGCCCTTTAGCTCTGTAAGGCATTCCATCTCAGAAAAGGTTACTATGACAGAAAAAAAACTACAGCTTGGCAGTTGCCATATCTGGTCCCAAGCCCGGACAAAGAAGGGTGAGTGGCTAGCAACTCCATCCCGTAAAACCTACCTGCTGCTGAAACCGCAGCTGAGTGGTTGCGACCCTATGCTTCACAAGGAGTCAAGAGGATATAAACAGGAACAGAATTGAAAGCAAAAAACAATATATTAAGTCAGTTTATCTCACATTTTGCAGAGACCTCTATTGGATTTTGGTTTGTATTGGAAAATCAGTGCAAAATATTTCTCGAATGAATATCATATTTAACACTGATGTGTTTTTTTCATCTCTGGAAATGCTAGACAAACGAATCCAAGATGTCCACCATGTATTTTGGCATTTATATCAGCAATTCGAATGCCTTGTACATTTCTAGGTTACTGGCACTGGGCGGCAAAGAGTTAAACCTCTTTGCTGCATTGTGATATGTCAGAATATTACAATTCAAAACTTTGGATAAAAAATAAACGTTAAACTCAAAGCATTTGAAAATATGTTTATTGTTTTTGTTATTGTTTATTCCTGTAAACTCCTTGTGGGGCATAGGGCCACAACAACACCACGCCAGCAGACTCGGTTCTGGGCAACTCCCCTCAGCTGGGCCCATGTCAGTTAGGGCGTCTTTGTTTCACTCTTATGGAGATCCTGGGATGCTCAGTTGACATAATCGGCCGCGCTGATGTAGTTCAAAGGAAAGCGGCACGATACGTTTGGTATAAGTTTGGCTGCAGGTGCTGCCAGAACGAAGTCAAAGTTGGCATTCATCCGCCATAAGGAGGCTCCACGCCTTGGTTTGGAATCAGGTGTCATTCTCCTAGACGGGTTGCCAACCAAGGCTTGCGATCCCGGTCTGCCCTTACCATGGGGGGGGGGGTCCATGCCTCACCCACGGGCATTACTGCGAAGTGAACACAAACTGTCTCAGCCGGAGTTTGAACTCAGTTCGCCGATTCCATTCTCCGTCCTCTTAACTGGTAAGCCTTGAGTGTTTCACTATTAAGTGGTATTAAACCAGTAAGAGCAACGGACTTGCTTGGTGGCTGAATTAGTAGCATATTTCCCAAGGGCGCCATGAGATCTGCTAAAAGCCAGAATTTCGGATGCCGATTTTTAAGTAGGCAGATCCACCTCACTTAGAAGATTGGTGCAACATAATCTTCACCCTCAAATGGTTCTGTGCAATAAAACTGATTACAGATTAACATGTTTCCCCAGCAACAGTGAGTTATGCAGTATATCTTTTGATTTTTTAAAATGTTTTTTTCAATTTATTTTGTAAATATCATATTTACAAAATAAATTGAAAGATGATCTTTTCTAGTCTTGTAAAATATGGTTTACTCACAATTACCAGACAGGTTACTAGATACGCTTAACCAATGCTTTTATCCACTAGGCCATATGTCGCACAGTCCATGCGAGTTCAATTCCTGGGTCGGATAGTGCAAAAGTGTCATATACTCTGGATCAGTGGAAGAGGCAGGTAAGCGAGATTGCTAAGAAGAATTAAATAGGAAGAATTAACAGATACGAGATATTCTCTGGCAGTGGAATGAGAACAATCTACCACCGTTGATTGAATAACTGGTTCAGTTCGAAATTCCCAGACGGTTACCGACTACGACAGACACCTGACGAAGGTCGGAGGGTACAACAGTCGAAACGTTGTGACTATAACAACCAAGATGAGGACATTAGTCCGAGTAAATCAGTGTGTAATGATAATTCCTCATCTTGGAAAATCAGGCTAAACAATTGCCAGTATAGATAAATCAATGAAGACAGGCCTGGCTGCTGCAGGGTCAAACTCCACTCATACTTCTATTACAACTGAAGACGATTACGGCAACTTTTGTATTGAATATATAATAAATAAATTCGTAAATATATAAGACTTGTCAGTTTGGCTCAGTTGGTAAGAGTCGCCTAGCAATCACTTGGTCGTGATTCCAAATCACGTTAGGGAAATGTTAATTTTATATATCGGTTTCGTTTAACGTGACGGGATAGACAAACAGTGAAATGTGTATTCCTCTAAATTTGGGGAGGATTGTTCTTGTTACGGGGGGGGGGGGCAAAGTCAAATCTAACCTGGACTGGTGTTTGACAATAAAGTTACTGCTGAAGACTTTTATCAGCACTGACCTCGATCATCAGCTATCGAAAGTTATCTGACGGAACGGAATTAATCGGGAGAGTTTGATATGGAATGACTATTACGCAATCTTCTCAGAATGACGTCAGATAACTTCCTTGGTTCCATCAGATTATTTCAAGAATTTGAAAAGTGTTTAAAAGTAGCTTTTACGTGTGTAGTTACACTTAGGTATTTATTAAGTTTTGCTTAGTCTGGTACAAGGACACGTTGGAACACCCAGTAAGGACCGAACTCACTTTCAGTAGTAATCATCCGTGTTAGGGTAGCTTCCTAATTATTGTTTCACAGCATGGCGTCAATTGATATTTTCTAGGCTTAGGTTAGTACGGCACAAGACCACATTCAGGGCCGTATTATCAATTAGGTACAACAGGCACAGTGCCTGGGGCATACGAAAATTTTTCGGCCTACTAAAAGTATATTTCAAATCATTTAAGAAATTTAAATATTACACAATTATAAAAAATATATACAATACATATATAAACAATAGTTTATCAGTGCCTAGGCCTCCCAAACGCCTTGATCCGGCCCTGGCCACATGTATTTGGGGCCGACTGATTTTTATAACAATAATCGTTTGATAAAATTATCCGTGATTATAATAAACAGCTGTACATTGAAATATCATCGTCCTGATTTGTCTGATGTGCGCAGAGATTTAATAGTTGAATCTTATCTACGATACCTGATATTTCCTTATCCATAACTTTAGAAAATTGAAAGTCCTTTGTTGGTAGTGCGGAAACATTCATATTTGGCTGACTTGCTTTATGAAGCCAATAAAAAAAACAGCGGCTAAACAGGATTATCAAGTTTCAGTCGACAAAAAAAAAGAAAGATATCACTGTAAAACAACTGACGTTGCAAAAGAAACGCTCTACTGACAATCATGTATCAGTTTATCGGGTGTTCTGTGTGTTGTCAGCGGTTTCCTTATATCTCTTAGGTAAAAAAAAGGCAAGGTGACCTGTTATTAGGTCACAAACATAGAGGATACACATTTATGCTGATTATGGTACAAGAGTTTTATTCTAAATATAATGATCTATAATAATGGTATATAATGGTGTAGCATATTTAAGTAAGCAGACGGTCTTAGCAGCTTCATGTCGTTCAACTTGGGCTGCTATGCCTGGGCGCTTAGTATGGAGGAAGTGTTGTGCCCAAGTTCCACTTTCTCCTTCTCAACCGTGCTGAAGGCTTCCAAAGGAAAGAGGTGCTCAATAGGTTTGGAGATCAGCATTGCCAGATGACGATGCAGCATCTCTCAATCAACTGGATTCGGGTCCCTCCTTCCATATTTTCTGTATTTACTCCCTTACTGCTTACGGCACCTGGTATTCCCAGACGACCACCCATCTAGGTACTTGCCAGGCTCGATTTTGCTTAACTTCGGTGATCGTACGAGAACCGGTGTGTCCAAATCAGTACACATATGGGTGCCGTAAGAAGCAACAATAGTTTTCTGCGGCCATATCAGCTATGCTATGCCGCCGAATAACAGAATGTCTTGCCAAGGGACGCTACCTTGCACCGTGTAGTGTCGTCATCTTTGGTGCAGCGGAGTCAGCTGGCAGGATCACATCCCATACAGTGAGATCCTGCAGCGCGCTAGAATTCCCAGCTTGTACTCCTTGCTGAGTCAGTGTCGCCTTCGTTCGATGGCTAGGACATGTTCGACGCATGGTTGATGGGAGACTGCCAAAATAAATTTTGTATGGGCAGCTGGCCATTGGAACCAGGCGGTCGGTCGCCCCTTGCTCAGATTCAAGGACGTCTGCAAGAGAGATCTAAATGATGCAATATCTCTCCAGACAGCTGGGAAATACAGGCTGAGAATCGCGATGCCTGGAGACAAACTATCCACAAGGGGATTACAGACGCGGATGAAAGGGATGGTCGGCTTGCAGCAGAGAGGAGGGATTGAAGGAAGCCTGCTGCAGCAACCCTCGCAACTCAGGCGTCTCTGTACATCTGCATCAGGTGCAACAGGGAGTGCGACTCTCAAATTGGACTGTACAGCCACACCAGGCGGTGCATGGACCCAAGCTTCCGACTGTACATCGGTTATGGTCTTCGAGACTGAGCCGCCAATAATGTAACGTATTAATATTTAAAATTCAAATAGATCAGTGTTTTATAATTTATGAATTCAATATAACTGTGTGTAAATCCCACAACTTAATAGTATATTCTGCTGCAGTATTTACAGTGTATATACAGCTTATTTTGACACAAGGCCACAGTAGTGGGACACCCAGTGATAATCTAACTCATTACAGTAGTAATGGTCTGCATCACAAGCCTGTTAACCATTACTACACTGATCGTAAAACTAGGTATTTCATGAAATTACTGTAATTATTTCACGAAGTCACTAGTTTCACAATCTCAATGTAACATATGTTATGGTTTATTTTCTAAAACAAATCATAGAAATACAAATATATCCGTGAACTTTTTCACTGGTAATAACTATCTTCATGATAATCCCTGACAAGTCTTTACTTGAAATGAATCGTTTTTATTTTTTCTAGACTCGAGAAAAAAACAACAACAATAGTCTCCAGTCATCTTTGGCATTCCCTTCAGTAACACCGAAATAAAGAGGGGGGGGGGTGAACTGAAAGATAAAGTTGTTTGAATAGAATCCTTGCTCAGACCAGGAAAATAGGTGTCGTGTTACATCCTAAGACGCCATTGTTCATAAAACTCCTAAAGTCGGCCATAAATGTCTTTTCACTGTACTTTTGGGGTTTGTCCTTTTGACATTAACAACCCAACCGTCTCCAAATTACTGAGTCGTGTGTCCACCGCAGAGTCGCAAAATCTATTTTAAATTTTACATCTAAAATTGAGTCAAGAAACATCTAGATTCTCCAGACATTTATCTAAATTCTAGGCAATATTAATGGATTAAATATGACTTTAATCTTCAACATTTACTTATTTGATTAGAAATATGACCTATTTCATGACTATAACTTATTTTGTTGAAAATCCTCTAAATTGCAATTACTGACATTTATACGCAACCAAAAACATCTAGTTCTAGATGAAAAACATCTAAATTGGCAACACTGGACTCCGCAGTCGAAATCGTTTAAGTTACAGACAGGAAATTTAATAGAAGACTCTTCGCATCTGTCCGCCCTTCTTGTTTTTCTTTCTTTTCTTTTTAAATATCAAACACCAGGGGTTGATATTAATGTACACAAAGGTAATGTTCTTTACACATTTGAGGAACACATTTGACCGAAACATTATTTAAAAAAATGCCTGATATACAAAGTGGTATTTACAAAGATTGCTATAGATTCGACTCTAGTTTAAAATAAAATGGATGTATTGAAGACTCTTCCAAAGATCAGTGCTAGCTAGCATCGCCACTGCCCTAACCCTACATTATTTAACTAATCGCCACAAACTTCTGTATAAAAGCTTTTGAAAATTACATTCCCCTGGCTCCTTGTTGCTTCTCGTATTTTACCGCAACCTCTATGTGTATTGTACTGGATTAAATTAAGCTTGCGTCCCTAAAAGTTACAATTTAAACTATTTGCAAAAATGTAATAATCCTTTGCTAATGTGTGTAGTCAAGGATTACGAATGCTGTACCCAGCCAATCCCCAAAGAAGGGAATCTATCAAACCTGGAAACCCTTTCAAGAGAAGATCTTTAAAAAGTGTTATATATATATTTGTGGCCAAGATGAATATCACATTCATATGTAATATATGATTAAAAATGCGCAAATTTGCCCGTTGTACAATTGAAAAGAAGTAGATTTCAAAGTATCATTAT
Organism: Architeuthis dux; assembly: GCA_006491835.1. Taxonomy (NCBI): domain Eukaryota; kingdom Metazoa; phylum Mollusca; class Cephalopoda; order Oegopsida; family Architeuthidae; genus Architeuthis; species Architeuthis dux. The sequence goes on from VCCN01006956.1 coordinate 45,654, forward strand.
CCTGGTTGCAAAAGCAAATTTTGAAGGGAATACTCGACATGTTCTATACTTTTTAGATATAATGAATCAGAAAATAACATTTATTAGACTCTTCCACTTGAAGGTAACAATGTTGCTGATAAAAATATCTCCTACCCACCATTTTAAACAACGGACTCTTCCACTGAAACGAGTTTTTAGTTTCTTTTCTCAAGAAAAATCCTCTAATAGAATTCAAATACAGGTCGCCACCGCTTTTCGGAAGTTCGCTTCACGCCATTTTTACGCTTTTTTTCGAAAAAAGTTAAAAGCGAAAATAGTGTTCAGCTTTTGTTTTGCAGCGAGCC
>VCCN01006956.1:67544-81699 GCA_006491835.1 Architeuthis dux
CTGTATGTACACACATAGGCACCCACTCATAAGAAGATGGAAAAGGAAGGAACACACGTTACGCCAATATTCTAAGTATGAAGCCTAGAAAATTAGCATTCAAAGTCCCGGCTTACATAGGCTCGAACACCAATACCGATAGGAAATACGTAACTATATTAGATATTTGGTAAGTTTAGCTTAGCTTAGTTTGGCACAAAGTCTCATTAGTGGTGAGAATCGAACTCCTTACAATAGCAAAGGTCTGCTAGACCACCTTGTTAAGCACTGCTCAACGATAGGGTGGACCATATTAGGGTCATTGTGCTGAATAGTATACGAGGCCTGTCCGGAAAGTATCCAGCCATTTTGAATATCTCAAGAACTGATGGCGATCCCGAAAGTAGAAGGAACGCTGAGATAAGTGTGTGAGATGGGATCTATTTTGATCAGGACTAAGGCGCCTCGCCATAGGTAGGCTATTCTTTTGTTAATATTAAGTTTCTGGATATTTTCGGACAGACCTTGTATTTTAAAAATCTTTTATTGCCTTTTTGTTCTTGGAATTATTTTACTAACATTTTTTTGCAAATATTGTTTCCGTTATGGATTATCTTTCTATTTTTTCTGCTTGGTCTCTTGCTTCGTTGCCATTTTATTTACAGTAGATTTATTTTCAGCTTGCTTTCTGTGTTGTTTCCGCTTTTCTAATGTAATGTACTTTAATATATTTCGAATCCTTGAAGCTAACTTGCCAGATTTAATTTCCTTTTACTTTAACACACCGCATTTTTGCAGGGAAAGTCGGCCCCTTACTCAGTGGTTCCTAACCTTTTTTGTTCCATACGCCGTCTCGACAACTCCAAACATTTGATGTCCCCTTTACTATAAAAAATAAGTAATTTAATTATGTATCATGTGGTAAAAAGAACCACATATAATTAAATTATTGGCCTTCAGCCAAATCTTGCGTTTTCACGCTCAATTAATTCCCCCTTACTATAATAAAAAAAATGGTGTTGAAATGGTATAATGATATAGTGTCAAATTCATATTTCATGTTAAATTAATATTTCTCTAATATTTATATACAAATGAATTATTACATATAATAGCCATATTCCGTCTGGTAGTAACGCGTGCCTTGATTACTGACATTCTTTTTTGCTAATTTCCAATGCACAACACACACATTGGCTTCCGAAACTTGCTCAAATCTTTAAGTTAGAAAAATAAAATCAGTGCTTAACCATCATTTTGTTTTTATTACCATTACAAAAAAATTATTTTGTTAACGCAGAAAATAACTAAAGTGAAACGAGGAGTGATGGAGTCAGTATAGTCAGTGGCTAGCAATAAGAAAAAAGCTGAAACCTCGCCTACGTATACCGTATTCAAATACAGTCGCCACTAATATACAACTACCATTGTTTAATTCGCCTCTCCTATTGCCATTTTTGATGTAATTATAAGAGTGACTAAATGTTTTGACGTATTTGTTGAATACATTTTATCTGTGATCTCATGCGTTGCATAAACAGCTTGTAGCGAACTGATTTGAATGCATCTACAAACTTTTATATTTCGCTGTTTATATTTGTTATTTGTAAATTGATCCTATTCTTTGGAGGGTGGGGACATGTCGAAAAGCAGAAATAAATGAAGATAACATCGATGAACACTGTAAAATAAGTGGGAAAACTTTTGAAACTTAACTGCGAATGACGGGAATTTCTGTCATTGCAGTTCTATGGCTAACTCAATAAAATTTCCGCTTCATTGTGATTGAAGGCAATTCAGTTCTATCTGCGAGTCAGGGCTTTTATCTTGAAATGAATAACTTGCAATGGGCAAGGGCTTTTATCTTGCAATTGATAACTACAGTAAACTCTCGTTGTAACAGCACTCGTTCTAATGGCAATATTTAATGACGGCACGTTTGTTTTGACATTCTCGGATATTATTGTCGGAGATTAGTTTGCACATGAAGATTTCAGTGCATTATTTTAAATAAATCAATTGCTCCTAATAACGTTTTTGAATATACTATTCCATCATTTTTGCATTAAACTTTTGCACGTACAAGATATTGTCTAAGAATTTACTGATACGTTCAACAAACAATTAATTACATACCACATATAACCACCATATGGTTAGCATGATTAATTTTTGGTTCATTCATTTATTTGCCGACCTGTAACTCGTATATGGTACACTAGACTGTGAAAGGGTAATAATAGTAATTTTTGTTTGTACTTTTTGGTTTCTGATTATTAATACACTTCGTATAAGATCCACCCGTTATAACGGCAAATTCATTATAACGGCACTCATAAATCATCGAGGGTGCCGTAATAACGGGAGCCTACTGTATTACATTTCATCACCAGTCGCAGTTAATGGGTTGAAGTACCCAACCGAACTGCTGGGAGGTTACGTCGACCGGGTGATGGGAAATTAAGATTTTCACTTAAAAAGAAAATCTCAATTTTTCTGTTAGTAGGGAAATGAGGGGTAAGGTGGGGATCCACTGTTGAAATATATATATATACTAGCTGAAGTACCCGTCTATGCTGGGTTAAATATTAAGGAAATAAAAAAAACTAAAGCTTTCAGACTTGACTTCACTTTGAAGTTGAAAAAATAGTTTCCTTTCACTTTTGACCCCTTGAAGTTAAAAACATAGTTTCCCTTCACCTCCTGAAATATCTATACATTTATTTTATGGTATAATAAAGTGTATTTCTGAATTCCTCATGTCTGAAAACCATGATTTAGCCTTTTAAAGTACACAGATATGTCAAATGGGAGACGAGATATGAAATTCTGTTTCTTTTGGTATGCGCTGGCGGCCATTTTGCTTTATGCAAATGAGGTAGTTCTTCCCAACTTTTTTCTTGGGAAAATCATTTTTCTGAAAGAGGACATCCTAAGGAACATTTTGGTACCCTAAATGTAGGATCATGGGGGAGGGGGTGCACGGTAGCCCCTGCTGGCTCCCGGACTAATACTTATATATACTTGTATATAAATTCGTATGCAAAGTTTTGAATTGCGATTATTGTTTTTCTATTTTCTTTTCACATTGACAATCATTTGTTTCGAATTCAATGGGAAGAGGCATGGAACTCTTGATAAATAAGTAGCGAGATTGAAGTCTTTATTTATTCGATTTAGTCTTTTTCAATCAAATCTAAACAAACTTCATTCAAAGAGATTTCTTCACAAAGCAGATTGCAAAGTGTATCACTGCAGTGCCTTCTGTATTTTCCCGTCGTGTAGTCGCCGGTGTCTCCGGTGTGTCTTCAATATGACGTTCCTCTTCTGCCGGTTCTTTCATTTCCTTGTTCTTTACACTGCAGACTCTTTAATTACAGTTTACCTCGCTTAGCGCTACCCCATTTAGCGATGATTCGCTATAGAGCTCTTTTTCAAATATTTTTCGTAATTAATTTAATAATGTTAAATTTCTGAAATAAATAATGATTAAAAAGACAGCATCATGTGCGGTCTCCGAAATAACTGTTTATTGCACACGTTGGTTAATGTGCCATATGCATGAGAATAAACACATGCACATACACAATAATTTATCATGTAACTATATATGTTGACACTTACTACTGATAATTTACCAGCCCCGAAAGATGAGATACGCGGCACTAGTCCATTTCATCCTGTTGAGCTCAACAACGACATCACATATTTTAAAACACAGTCACTATTTATGCTGTGTATAATAACCCCGTATAGCGCTATTTCATGTATCTACAGCGCTAACCGAGGTACTACTGCATACGATTTGCGCATGCTTACAGTTTCAATGAAAGTAAATGGCACCCACCTTTCCGTTGTGTGTTGGAATTATTGATAAAGCAATTGTGCAAGCTGTGAATCTCGTTCGTTTGAAAAGGTTGATTGAGAAAATATCTCAAGGTGACAACGAAAAATATAAAGAATACAAAAAATAACAAATTACAAATGCCAGCAACAATGCAATCCTCTCTCAGATAAAGAAGTGGATCATGTGCAGCGCGTCTAGGCAGCAAAACGATTGGATGAATTGAATTCCTAACTTTGTCAATAGAATAAAGCATTTATCCTCCTTCTTAGACTGCTTTAGGGGGCGGGATGTTTAATTGCCAAAACTTGGGGTGGTGGTGATGATGCTCGAATAGCCACTCTAGATTTCGATCGATATATTCTTCGTCCTTTTTCAGGTGTATATTACATCAGGGGATGGTTGAGTGTTGTCCATTATTTTGTTTCATCTCCGAGTGTCAACGTTTTCGCGCTCACAAGAGAAATTGCCGGACAGAAGTAAATATAGACCTGGTTCATCACTCAATAGAAACATCTTTTGGCAGCATGCCGTGTTGGGGGTGATCAATTAATTTGTATTAACCTTCTAGCTCCATTGGTGTGGCCTGCAAGCGCGACATATACATAGATAGCCAGCGAGACCTACTTAAAAACTGAAGAAACCTATGGTGACGGTTTCTAATATAATTAACATATATAATACATTTTGTAAATACGAAAGAATTCCTTTCTAGACACTTTTTTAAAAATAGTAATATTCATGACTTCGAGTAGCAGATGATATTAGAACTTCCTCTCTTACTCTCACAACAGAGACGGCGTTTTGCAGACAAATGAACTATTATAGTGATTTCGATCTTCACTGGGTGCCACACTATTGTCTCTTTGTGCCAGACTATGTTAAGCTTAGTACATCTAAAGTGGCCTGTCTCGTGACCGAAAGATTTACGTATTTTTTATCCATGCTAGAAGCAGGTGTTCGAACTCAGGTAAATACCAATATTTCGAATGCTGATTTTCTGGACCGGTAAGCCCTCTCCACTTGGAAGATTGGCATTACACAATCTTCCTATCCGGTATTTGACCTTGTACCGTATGAAACCAAACTTAATGAATATCGAGTTCAAGCTTAAATTTAGAAAAGTCAAAATTGGCAGAGTTAATATTGTGGCTCTCTAAATATTAAAAAGTATAAATAACAAAATTTAAAAATGTATCAGTAGTCAAAATTGGAATTCTGTATCAACGTTTTACTAATAAAACCATTTAATACGCTGGCTGCTGTTGCCTTTATGTCAAACTCCATTCCAAGTCTGGAGTTGACTTTGTTTTTCTACCGCAACAACAAGAACACTAACAATGCTCACCTAATTTTCCACGTCTGGATTTGACTTTGTTTTTCTTCCATAACAACAAGAACAAGAACAATCCTCACCAAATTTAGGTGAGTAAATTCTTCATTGTTTGTCCCGTCACGTTAAACCAAACCGATATATAACATTACCGTTTCCCTACCATCGTTAGGCGGCTCTCTTACCGACTAAGCTAAACTGACAAGTCTTACATATCTACGAAAATGTATGTTATAAATACGTAAAGGCTTATTCATTCTAATAAATAAATACATTTATACTAAAAATATTTTTAAAAAAATATTTTGTTATCTATTCTATATAGAATACAAAAGTTGCAGCAATCATCTTCAGTCGAAATAGAAATAGGAGGGGAGTTTGACCCTGCTGCAGCCAGACTAGTCTCAATTAAAGTTGTATACATCAGCAATAAAAAAAAAACAACAAAAAAAACCAGTTGATTTGCCACCCTCTTCTCGCACCCCCCTAATTGCACTTGGGGTGTGGGGTGCATGCACCCTAGGTTAAGAACCACCGTTCTAAAGGTTATAGTCTAACTTTAGGTTACAAAATATGTTGTCTTATATTACTCAGTAACTGCACTTTTTAGAATATTTTTGAAAAAGAATTAGGGAAAAGGGCGTTGTCTTTTACTTGGCGTCGGAATCCTGTATTCCAGGGGCGGGAAATAGCAGCAGGATAAGTTGATTGATGTTTGACTCTAAATTCTAAATGCTGATATCAGTACAAAATATTCCACAAAATGCAGACCCCATCTTTTATTTAAAAGGAAATTCAAGAAGGGTGTTACTCGTAACCTTTCGTAAGTTTCCTCGATTTTAAGGAACATATACAAGAGTGTAAAGATGGTCATAGAAATGTAAGTTGATGTATTTGCGACCGGGACTTCTTGGAGTTAACCTTTTATGAAGAAGGTAAATCATAATCGTTCCTGGGAAGGGGTCCTTGGCGTGTAGGACAGATTCTGAGTCGGGTAGGGCGTGGTGACAGTGATTTAGGCAGCGAGGACTTGACAGACTAATAGGGAAGAGATACATAACAAACTACACCTGAACATCATTAATCCGGCAACCTTGCGACTTGGCCATTGCCGGGCTACAAAAATGCGGAAAAGAAATTTAGGTGAATTTCAATGGCATTTTGTGAAAGGTAGAATTGATTAAATTCTGGGGTGGATGCAGGAATTTATTTTCGATTGAAAAATATATTTTTCTGTTTTTGTTTCATATAGTTATATATATTCATTAATGTTTGTCTACATAATATCTAAATGAATTCTAATGACATTTTGTGGAAGGGTTGGCCATGTCCTAAGGAAGAATTTATTATGTTTTGGGGCGGATCCAGTTTGGGAACTTTTTCGATTGAAAGATTATAATAAGACAATAGTCCGAAATATGGAAAATAGAAACTCGCACAGTCACCTCCCCTGTATCGTAACTATATATGAACTAATTTTGATCCCGTTTTTAGTTAGTGTATGGTTTGGCTGAGTTATGGGTTAAAGTTTGTTACTGGTTCGTAAACTGACCTTTTATGATGTAGTAACAAATATCAAAGAGGGGTAACCAGGATGGGCTTGAAGCGCAAATTACGCCGACAATTTGGCACTTGATTTTTACAAGTGATTTACATGAATTCATTTGGAGGAACAGTGTTAGAGATAACAAAGAAAGATTGTTCAATGAATTTTTATTAGTTGCTAGTGTATATTTTTTAAATTTTATAATTATGAAAAAAAAATGTTTAATCTTTTTTTGTTACTTGCAACCCTATAACTAACTCTACACCCAACCCCAAAACTAAATTAATTAAATTTAATAAAATACAGTTTTAAATAGTCAAGTTTTCTGCTTTCATTTGTTCCGTAATACGTTAGTTGCAACAGCAACAGTAGTCAGCGTTATTAGTTACCTTCCTTTGATATGTTTTACTACATCATAAAAAGTCAGTTTGCGAACCAGTAACAAGCTTTTACCGAGGTATGCGCTCTCTGAGTGCTTTCTAGTTTGTGGCATATACTGATGTGTGCTTGACACTGGAAGAAAAATGAGGGGGGAAGGTAACTAGCTCATACAATTATAGAGCCAAGCACAAGCCAAGTGTATTTTGTTGTGAAGATTGACTCACGCGATAGTCGTTTGTTACTCTGAGCCATTTACTTGGTCTTTCCGAATTGTACTTTTTAGCATTCCAGTATTCTATGGAGAATTCTAAAAAGAAAAAGAAAAAAGCAGTTATTTACGAATATCTCTCAACCATGAATTTTCTTCGATGATATACAGCACAGAGGCGTTTAAAAAAAAAAGTGGGACCTCACAAGGACGTGGGGAAGGGGACAAGAATTGTCCAGTTCCATTGGCCTTGCTTTTGGCATGTCACATCCATGACAGATGGTTAACCCATTAACTGCGGGGGGGGGGGGGGTAAATACGTAGTTTTAACTATTTTTTACAAAAATAAATAAATACATAGTTTTAATTTGATCAATAGTTTCAATTAAAGAAAAAAATAATAAATGGTGACAGTATAATGTTTTTAACGGGTCTCATAATCTAAATGTATACTATTAAAGCTTTCTTTTGCATCTATTCCAAAAATTAAAAAATAAACTACATGGTATCGAATTTTTGTTTTTAGTTTAATTATGAAAGTTGGTATGTTTTATTTTTCGAAAATTTGTGAATAACAGCAAAAATATTGATACTATTGAAAATAAAATAACTAAATATTTTTATGTAGCATAGTAACATAATAATTTAAGTACGTATTTTTAATCATTGTTTTTAAAACGTGTTTTTTCAGTTCTCTGAGATTATTAACACAAAAATTATATTTAATTTTTATAATTTTTTTTTTTCGAATCGAATGGTATCGAATTTTTTTTATTGGACCTCACCATTTCAGTGATGCACAACTTTATTTTAAAAGATTTCTTTTAACTTATTGCCCTCAAAAGTTTTGAATAACATTGTAAAAATTAAACAATGATTAAAAATACGTAGATAAATTATTTACGATGCTATGCTGCTTGATACCTGAACATGACTAACGTCTTCATTAAGTTTCATAGATTAGCGACATCAGATTTATCCGGCTTAATAGATACTGCTATTAATTTGGCTATGAAATCCCTGCTATGAATTCGCCGGATACCCTTAAAAAACTTGATCTTTCCACCAAGGAGAAAATAATCTTGAACCTGGTAGCTGTGCAAAATGCCCATCTTACTATTTGGTCAGTCTTGTAAAATAGAATGATTGGCGCAACACAATCTTCCAAGTGTTGAAAATCAGTGAGCTGGATTCTCGCTTGTTGCCCTATATTTATAACCGTGTACCAGACTAAGCCATCTTACTAAGACTGGACTTGTGCCGTACTTTTTATTTTATTTATTCTTACAGACTCCTTGTGGGGCTAGGGCTGCAACCACTCTGGTACGGATTCAGTAGCAATTAGGTTTTACGGGGCGGAGTTGCTAGCCTTCCTCCTTTATCCAGGCTTTGGACCAACTATGGCGACTGTCAGAGTAATTTTCTCTTAGATGAACTGCCTTACAGGGCTGAAGGGCTCCAACTGCCTTGCTATTTAACCCGTAGCTGGGAGGGAGGGGGGTCATGTTTTTCCCAAAGGCAATTAGTGCAAAGGGAACAAACAGCCGGGGTCGATTCCGTTTCCCGTGTCGGTAACTGCTACGCCACTCTGTATCTTCAATGCTAAGTTTAGTAAAAAGAAATTATTGTCAAACTCCAGTACAAAGTTTGGAGTTGACTTTGTTTTCCTACCGTAACGAGAACGAGAATAACAAGAACAATCCTCACCAAAATTAGGGGTGTAAACTGATATGTAAAATTCATATTCCCCTACCGTGATTTGAACTCACGACCAAGAGGCTGTCTTACTGACTGAGCTAAATTGACAAATCTTGGATATTAACTAAAATGTATCATACAGATACGCATGGGCTTATTTCATTCTAATAAATAATACATTTGTACCAAAAAATAATTTATCTATTTATATATACAATACAAAAGTTGCAGCAATCATCTTCAGTCGGAATAGAAGTAGGAGTGGTGTTTGACCCTGCAGAAGCCAGGCTTGTTTCGTCTTTTTTCTTTCTTGTTTCTTGTCAATTCGTTTTCTTCCTTTTCTCTTTTATTATTTCACACCTTCCTTCCTTCCTTTCTTCCTTCCTTCTCCCCACCCCTTCCTCCCTTCTTTCCCTTCTTCTTCTTTTTTTCCTTTCTTCTTTTCTTTTCACCCGTTCTTTCTTTCTTCCTTCCTTCCTTCCTTCCTTCCTTCCTTCCTTCCTTCCTTTCTTCCCTTCTTCCGTTCCTTCCTTCTACTCCTTCCTTCCATCCTTTCATTATTGTAGATTGTATCTCCTCTAAACCTGACGATGTCTTTGTTAGATTTGATTTCAGAGTTGGGATTTCACCAATTTCGTTATTTATAGTCCAATCCTCAGCAAAAAATGTTCCTCTCAAAACGCAAAACCACAGTATTGACAGATAGGAAAGAATGTCTATTAGCGTGAAACCCTTTCAATACGGTTCTTTGCTCCTAGAAACAAGAACCGCATACACATATTGCAGAAATGGTTCTCAGCATAAAAATATTTTTTTTCTAAAAATAAATTTGACAACCATCTGACAAAGGAAGTACAAAATGGTGATGATGGTATGTTAGGCTGAGTCATTGGAGGTGATGGGGGGGGGTGCGGGTGATGGGATGTAGAAAAAAGCGAAACATGATGCGTTCTCTCTCTATAACTGCTGCAAAGCAAACGCTAGTTTCGCTTTTTGCCTTTTCCGTAAAGGCGAAAAAGTGTCGTAAAGCGAACTTTCGAAAAGCAGGGGATCCACCTGAGAAATAGAAAACCGTTGGTGAGTGTAACATAGCTCAAGTAAGGAGAACAGATTCCTGAGATTTTAGCATTTTTAGTAATTTACAGATTGGTCTGTAAAATATATACACACTAGTCACGTGATCAACTTGAACATTTTCTATTGTTATACTCTATCACTATACCAAGTTTCAACTTCATACCATTTAAGATATCAAATTCAAAGGCACTTTTTGCAGTAAAAATGAAACTTTATGCAGTGAAACGGTCCGGGAAACATTCATTTTAGCCAATTCCCAGAAAGGGAATGCACGGGAATTTGTTCTGCATAATTTACTCATCATTCAAAGCAAATCTATAAAAAATGGGTTGCTAGGGAAAATATCCGGGTCCAATGTCATTTTTATTGGACTATCAGCTCAACCTGCCGACCTTCTGTCCCACTGCTGAATCGGATATGTATCGTATTTTGATCGGTCGATTTTTTGGTGATTCAGTGCCATGACTTCACCACCGTATGCATAGATCTACTTATAACAGTGTGATTTTCTTGTTGATAAAAATATCTCCTACCCACCATTCAAACCATGTACTCTTCCGTTGAAACGAGTTTTTTTAAAGATTATTTTCTAAAACAAAATCATTTAATAGAATTCAAATACAAGTATTCCCCGCTTTTCAAAAGTTCGCTTTATGACAAAAGTTCGCTTTATGACCTAGCATTCAGCTATTGTTCTGCAGCGAGCCATTACAGAGGCAGCGCACACCTTCTTCGTCTCTCTTCTACACCCCAGTTTCATGTACCTCCCACCACTACGACCTCTGATAACTCATTCCCACCATTTTATGGGTCTGGAGATGGTAATTGCTTCTTCGTTTTATGCCATTTCGGATTGCGAAAGATTTTTTATAGGAGCGCTCTACCTTTGAATAACGGTATAAACCTGTATATCCGTGACTCACGGGCATTAACTAGTTTTGTAATAACATTTAATATTACGCATGCGCTCTATTTGCAAAAGGAAACAAAACAAAAAAACATGTACCGATTGCAAAATGTTAATTTTTTCATAAAATTCTATACATCTTATATTAGTGGAGGTTCCACTATAACAAGATGTTTATTTTTGGACTCACACTATTGTGTTCAGTGCGGGTGGCCTAACAGTACGGGGAATGGAAACCCCGGTTGGGCCCTTGGGAAATGCATGCATTCACTTCTACACCATGCTATGGTTAATAGCAGGTTATTTAGCCTTGTATAACGCGGGTAGATGGTGGACCCCAAATATTAATCTAGCTCCAAAATAGCTAAATTTTATCGCGGCTCGGTTATAACGCGGTTGGCTTTCTTGGACCCCAACACCCGCGCTATAACGCTGTACGCCTGTTTCGGGTTCCATCTCGTGCCAGAAGCCAGACGGTTCTGGCTAAGTTGTGGAATGAATATCAGTTGATAATTTTGAAAAGATTCGTATCGGCTGGGAATGCAGAAAACTATTTGCACACGGTCAGCGGTTTCATCATCTTCTGCGGCGCCTGTCGTAGAGCGACTTGTGTGACAGACTAGTGTGAATCAGGCCACCCGCTTGTATGACAGACCACCCGCTTGTATGCTGAGTTTGATCCTCCCGGGTTCTCCCCCACATTCCTATGACCTTGTACCACTCCAAGTTTGTTTCTACTTAATCTTCTTGTTTAAATAACATTTTCCTCTTTTACCACCAGTTATCGCTAATCTACATTATAATAATAGGCAACGTGTCCGTCCGTCTGTCTGTCACACTTTTCTGTCCAACCGTCTGTCACACTTGAAAAATAAAAATATTACGTTGACAGGGGTGGGGGCAGAGGAGTGGTTCTGAGAATGAAATCGCAACACGAACCGAGAAGAGGGTGGGGAAAGTGAGAGAGAAGCAGTGTAGGGATACACAAAAGGAGAGGGAGGAACAAAGATATTCGCTGAAGGAGATCGGCCGTCGAGAAAAGGGGAAAGTAAAATGAGGTGGAATTGAACTTGCTTTCGAGTGTCTGTAAGCGGAAGAGTTGGTTAAGTACCGCGGATAGTCGCTTTAGGCAACTCCCATGAGGTTCTTTTCAGATACTACAGTGCATTTCCACCTTTAGAAAACCTCATAGCTCCCAGTCCAATGCTCTAACTGTATATTTTTAGAACATAAGATTTTTGTTAATCATTATTATTATTAATTTTTGTTTACTTTCATCTTAATTTTGAGTTGCTTTTTATCGCAACGAACAGCCTTAGTAAATTGCCATAAATAGCAACTTAAAATAAATTAAGATGAAAGAAAATACTAATCAAAGTTTAATATTGTCCATTCTTTCACAAATTTTCATTGAAATTCATTCCGAACTTTTGGAGATATCGTGTGGACAGACATGGAATGTTGGCGATACTATGTGATATGACATAAGGGGTGCATGGATCCGCCCAAAAAATTAATCACTTCTCTCGTAGCCACCCGTCCACATAATTTAATTAAGATTTATTGGGAACTTCTATCGTGTAGACAGTCATGAGCTTATACATAAATGTATGAAAAAAACCAGGAAAATATCTCTCAATCAAAACAAAATTCCTGGATACAGCCTAAAAATGAATACTTCGTTGGCAGAGGTTCTGATAAACAGGAATACAGATAAGATATTTGTCTGTGGTTTTCATTTCAGTTTTCTTCTCTTAGGTAGCTTAGAAAAGGTATCGCGAATGGATTTTGTCGACAACCATTTCCATAGTAAGTTGTCATTCGGGAACGATGATTTGAAATCTGTTCTATGAAATGGTTTCGTCCTGAATTCAACTAGAAAGTCGATACTAGTTGCCCGTCTGAAAAGAATAAAAATAAAAATAAAAACCGATTACATTTTGATAGACATCTAATATATTTTCATCGTGGAACAGACGAACGTCATCCATCAATGTCAGACAGGTTGTTTGAGCATTTTTCATGACATCATCATCACCATTTCAACGTCCATCGTTGGACATAGACCTTTCCCAAGATTCGCCAGATCTCTCTATCGCGGGCGTCGCGGCGCCAATATCTCCTGAACCTGTCCAAATCGTCTGGCCATCTTATTTTCTGCCGGCCACAGTTTCGCATATGATCTCTGGGGATCCACGTCGTCACAGCCATGCAAAGCGGAAAGAGAAAGTACAAACTATTTTCAAACATGATTTTTTAAAATTATTAATAAATGAAAAAAAAAATGCTCCAAAATGAAACACTGGGTGGAAAAATTGATCTGGTAAGAGGTTGAAGAGAAGTCAGTTGGGTGGGGCATTCTGTCTTGCTACTGGCTCCATATATAGCAGTACTTGGATAGGTGATGGGCGGCACAGGCAAGCAACTTGCCTTGTTTGTCTTCGAGATTCCATGAAGGACCCAGCATGGCATGTCGATGATGTTCTAGGTCACGAGAGTGTAACCAGGTCAGATTCTTCCCTTCTGATGGTACTATATAACCCACTCCCGTGATATGACACTTAGAGAGGAGATAGGCATCGCCAAGTAACTTTTATTACTTTTTTTGAGATGCCATGAAGGATAAGTCTAGCATTGACACTCCAATGAGTTATGGAACTGAATATTATCTCTATAATAATAAAAGTTCTGACTTCTGGGTAGTCGAAACGGTGCCTATAATCAGAGGTATTGAATTAAGGTACCCCTAAATGCGCTAATTTAAAGAATGCAAAAAAGAAATGATTTGCAGTTTAATAATAATAATAGTGTTCGCACTCACCTCTATCTATATTATAATGACCGATTTATCAAGGGAGATAACTATTAAAAGATAATTATTGAGTATTCTCCCTTATTTATTTGCAAATGCGTGGAATTCAGGTTCATGCCGGTTACACTAGATCGCACTAATTTTCTCACTCAGGGTGACTCTGTTGGTCACGGGTTTGTCTAGTAATTGTACAAAAATGAGAATATGGCTCAAAAGTTATGGGACTAACCAACCATTACAAACTGACTGTGACACATCTAACTAATGACCAAGCTCAACGTTGCTTAACTGTGTTAATCCAAATGAAATACAGTGAAGATGGCTGCAATATTAAGGCTTGGTGTGGAGTTTCTTCGAGGTGGGGGGGGGG
>VCCN01006956.1:81799-94722 GCA_006491835.1 Architeuthis dux
CGGCGTATACCTACTTCTCAATTTCCATGTTGTTTGTATGTTAAATATCTATTAATGGATGCATTACCGTATACCTAGTTTCCCAAACCCAGCCTTAGCGTATACCTATTTCCCAAAAAACATTTCCATCTCTTGAGTTGGAAAGGTTCCTTTGAGACCAAAAACAACTTAGTTGCTTACAATTTGGGAAATTCCTCTCAAGTGTCACGATTTATTTTGCGTCTGTGTAACACTGAACTCGACGGAAGTTTCTTGTGTTGCTTTTTCTCACTAAATAAACAGGTGGTTACGATTCCTTGGAAATGCGATCGTTCTGCCTCTTCAACTGTCGATTGGGGTCGATTCAGTTCCGGTTCTCATTACAAATTCACCAAAATTATGGGAGAGAAGAAGGATCTTATTTCGAACTTGAGAGTTAAGAATTGGAAAAATGCTTATGACATGAAAAAGGAATGTGCAAAAGACAGAATTCTCTCTGCATATGATACTCCTAGTTCTTCTGAGATTCTGAGGTTAAGTATTGGAAGTGCCGGTGCCGGTCTGCAGTGCGGAAAAATCCAAACTCTTACCGTGGCCAGCGTAAGGGCAATATTTTACTTTACGTATTAAGTATTTTCCATTATTCCATTGAGGTGCGATTGAACAATGGAACCGGCGACCCGAGTTCAAATTCCTGTCGCGGCTGGTTATGCTCGCTTTGCGCTAATGTCCTTAGGAAAGGCATGAATTCACCCCTCTCCCCCAGCTATGACAGAGCAGAGAAGGATAACTCTGATTCCAAATCAGGGAGTGGAGCGCCTTTAGGGCGGTTTTTCGCCCAATTTAACATCCTTCCAGCAGCTCCTACAGTCAAGGCCAAGAGGGGGATTCTGACGACTGGGCATCCATACGCTTCTCCCAGGGATGCCGGGGGTTCCATTGCCTGTAGAGAGACGGAAGGGAGGCCATTTATTATTCTATATTTTTCATATGGTTGCAATGTATATTGTCCTTTCTCGATCTCTTTAGACTGGAGGAACATTTGAAATAACTTCCAGATCTCAAGGAACCCCTGCATAAAGAAGTATATGTACAGCTAAAAATGGAAACCGATGAAAATCGACAAACACCCCCACCCCCACCCCACAAAAAAAATCGGTAAATTAATTTACTAAAGACGATATAAATCGACGAAAACTATATATATATCGAAAATATGGAACCATAATTATAGATATTTTATTATATTATCTGAGATTGTAGTATTTTAGAAATTATTCCTTTAAAAAATTGAAATTCATAATGATTGTAAAAGAAATGACAACCGCTTGTCTTTTTCAGCAGGTGCTTCTAGTGTCGAATGTTATCAAGACAGGGACCGCTACTCATTATATAAAAAAAAAACCTCAAATGAAGCAACGGTCAGGTGCTTTTTTCACGCACGTATAAAATGTTCGTAGAAGACTAACGATTGATAGACGATCAAATCTAAACTTTAAACCCACCCTCTTGTTATTCAATCGATAAGAGCAACTGGTACGGACACCCAGGCTTCCTTAGGCAAAAGAGATGCGAGTTCGAGTCTCGCCGAGAGCTTATCCTTTATTTCCGATTCGCACTGTTTACTAACGGTGAGTAGTTGCGATGAAAAGCAATTAAAATTAAGATGAAACAAACACTAGTCCAAAATTAATAATGGTGGTTCATCTAAAAAATAAACCAAGATAATATTGCAGCATCTTTCGTGTTGTTGTTATTATTATATAAAAAAACAACAACAACAACCCAATCAGTAGTAGTACTATTACTCGTATTACTACTACTAAAACAACAGATAGTGCTCTCCGACGATGATGTAATTTCTCTTAAATCTGATGTTAATGTTGATCTGGTTTTTCAAGATTATTATTGCTACAACAACACCATTGTTCTCATTTTGTTGCTTTTTGTGGTGGCTGTGAAATAAATTGATGCTAAAGAGTATGGAAGCACGGATTTTCGTACATGATTATTTCAATGTAGGTGCATCCAATACATTGGTAACAGCTACTTCCCTTCAAAAAACCCCACACAGCTAATGAGCATCAAAGGGTATGTTAATCTAAGTGAGTCTGTGTCAGTCTGGTGATATGCTGCCCAACCCACGAGTAATTAGGGTGTGAAATTTCCCCACCTTTAACTAAACTCTTTAACTTTATCTGGGGTGATTCATACGCCAACGTTCTGTACACTTGAATCATCAGGTTGATCAGCCGACTGAAAAAACGGGACCGAAGTTGACGAGAGAGAGGGGGGAGATAGAGAGAATGAGCGAATGAAAGAGAATTGGAGAGCATTAGAGAGAGAGAGAGAGTGGGAGAGAAAGCATGAATGACAGAGAATGAGATAGAGAATTAGATAGACAGATTTAGAGAGAGAATGAATGACAGAATAATAGAGAGAGAATGAAAGAGAGATAATAATAGAGAATGAAAGAGAGATAGAAAATTAATGAAATGTCTTTTGTTTTAAATAATGACATTGACTGGTGAATGGTGTTTTTTGTGCTTGACCTGTCGAGGCATCTACGCGAATCGAGGGTCTAATTATGAAAAAAAAGGAAGAATGCTATCAAATAAATCTGTGAATAGTTAGGAAAGTTCTCAACATTTTATTTCATGCTCAGGCACACACGCTCGCCGTCTCTTTCTCTTTCTCTCTCCCTCTCTCTTTCCCCCACTATCTCCTCGTCTCTCTCTACCCCCCCCCTCTCTGACGTTTTGGCCTTTTACATACGTGTCCATTCTCTCCCTCTTTCTTCCATGCTCATATGCTGCAGCTCTCTTTCTTTTATACCCACTCCTTCACGCACCATTTCTTTTTCTGACAACCTCTCTACACGCCCACCTTTCACCCACACTCTCTCACGCCATAGCCCTAATTGCACACCCTCTGTTTCGCGCTTAAATATATACACATTTCACTCTTTTTATATACGTACCTCACACACACATGCACACATATTATCTTAGGTTAGTCTGGCACAAGGTTACAATTGTGGGGCGAAGCGAGAGTTGTGATTTGTCATCCTTCAATTACCATCCTCGAAAATCTGCATTCAAAATTCTGGCTTTTATTTGGGCTTTAGTACCGATCATTATTGCTGGTTGGAAATTTGTATCTAACTTACCAAGCGAGAGAGAGAGAGAGAGGAGAGAGAGAGAGAGAGAGAGAGAGAGAGAGAGAGAGAGAGAGATCAAGGAGGTGTCACCCATTTAAGATCGAACTCCCTACAGTAGAAATGGTCTGCAAGACTCGATTGATAATCATTACTCCAAAGACAAGACATGACTGGTGGTATTTATGTCTCCCCACGAGGGCAAATACGACACAAAGTCAGGTTTAATGTGGGGTCCCGCAGGCGAATGTGTGGGTACAGGCAACAATTGCAGAGTTCCTCGGCTTTTGCCGAATGCGTCTGGGCGTACCCCTGATCCAACCCCGTTAGTGCGATGCGGCGGGGGTGCTGCTTTAAAGACAGATCACCAGGGACCAGGCCAAAAACGAGACATGATTGGTTGTATTTATGTCTCCCCACGAGGGTAAATGTAACACAAAGTCGGTTTAATGTGGGGCCACACTCGCGTACGTGTGGGTAAAAGAAAACAGTGTCCAATCCCCAGCAAAGGTGTCAGAACAACTGACGACCCTTCCCTTTTGTGCAATGGGGAGGGACTTCCCCGGAGTTTGAATCTCCAGGGATTAGGCACGTCTACTTCAATTTCGTACCTTGTCCTGTCCGAAGGTCAGGTAAGGATTCATAGGTCAATGTACATTTCTGAGAAGCTGAAATTAACAAAAGGTCGTAAATCAGCAACCGTTGCATTAAGGCTGCCGCACAACTGGTGTAAGCAAAGAGTAAATGCTATTCTAAAGTATTGTCTATAACTTTGGGAAGAGTATATGTTTGTCTCCATTGCATTGTATTTGTTTACTTTGCGCCACCGGAGAAAGAGGCAGATAAAAGAAACTCTCTTTCCTTACGGACATTACCTGAAGAAGCCCATAGAATGAATCAGCTGAAACGTTGTATTAACATCAAAGATAGGAAGAAGAGATTGAATTATCCGAACAAAAGTTGGTATGCTATTCTAAAGTGTTTGAGCCGTAATCCTCTCAGATGCCAACATGGTCGGCTGACATTTGGCCAAAAGTGTTGGCCAAAATCTAAGACAAAGCTGTCAAATTGTGTCATACGTTAATGAAGTTTTCACTTCAAAAGAAACCAATGTGTCTTTTTGTTTACGTTGACAACCGCTGCGCTTGTAGCGGGGTTCTGCGGCGGCGGCGGCGGCTCTCGCTTAACAATGAACTGACTGCATGGTTGGCATTCCTTCGACTTGTGCCCTTTCACAGAACAACACAGTTTGGCTTGTAGAAGGAAATGTACAAAACATAAACAAAACCACAAGCTTTACTTTATAGAGGGTAACGTTCATCTTATACACCAGAAGCAAGGTAACCTGATTCTGTCAGGTTAGTGTTTCATTAAAAGTTATTTTTTTAAAAACCCTTCGAGGACATATATATCACGAGGTTTCTATGACTGCTGGGATATATATGTCCCGTAAATTACATACCCTACCTGAGCGGCTGGAGTCACAATTCCCTTTCAATTTGTTACATTCCATGGGTTTAAACTTCTGCCTTTGGGTTCAGCAACTTTACTCTTTTACTTTAGATCCTGTCTGTCTTTAACCATTTCGAAACTCCTGGGACATAGATATGTCCCGAGGTTTCTTTGACTGTTGCAATGTATATATGCACCGTAGATCTCCTTTAGAAGTCTGTTAGGACGTATGTGTCACGAAAACATGATATGAAACCTACACAGAAATTAAGTTGCATTTCATAGGAAAGATGTGTAGGCGAAGTGATCTACTGATTTCGTGTTTATCACCTGTTCCGGGATAAATGTCTAATGGGACAAATGTCATAATTTTTGGTTCTTAAAAATATGGAATATTTTTGATTTAACAAAAGAATAGTTTTCTTTAATTATTATATAAAAATTAACACGTTTTTGACATTTTTATATCGTTTTAAAAATCCAGCCATTAAGCACCTTAATGGGTCAGTCTTGAAAGAGTTAAGTAAATCCTTCCTTTATACACACCTTCTTTCTATAGTATAATCTCGTTTGCTATTTCTCGAACCAATTATTCAACACGGTTATACACAGGTAAAGATGGAAAGTAACCCCCAAAAGTATGCTTGTGGATAATCAAATAAGGATTACAGATAGTTTTGATTCCATCATCATTCAATAGCCTCCGTTTTGTCTCTACAGACACTGGAGTGTCCCCTCCTGGGCGAGGCACATGGATTCTGGGATGCCCAATCGTCATAACCCCCCACTCTCGGTGATGTCGTCCAGAGAGTGATACGTCTGGCATTAGCTTTGCTGCAGGAGCTGCCGGAAGGGCGTCAAACTGGCTTAAGGGGCTCAACTCCCTGGTTTGGAATCAGAGTTGTCCTTCCCAAGGCTAGAGAGCCCAACACGCCCTGCATTTTACCCATAGCTGGGGCGGGGGAGAAAAGAGGTGGATCCATGCCTTTCCCAGGGGCATTAGTGCGAAATGAACATAAACAGCTTCAACCGCAGTTTGAACTCGTCTCGCCGATTCCATTATCCGCGCCGTTACCACTACACCAATCGCACCTCCAACATCCTTAGAACGAGGTTTACTCGCCATTTGGTTATTAGTTTTGGTCTTTTATAAGCAAATTTATCGTGTTAAAACTAGTCTGGCCGTGGGCAAGAACATTCCATTTTGCTTGAAAGTTTAGAATCTTCTATAATACTATTCTGATTGTTCCTACCTTCCTGCGTTCGAATGTTACGCTTTAATTTTAATAAGAGGATAAGAAGAGAAAGGGGAGAAAAGAAAGTTGGGTAGTTTAATAAGACGCTATGAAGATTTTCGTATATGAAACTAGTCCATGTTTGTATAACATTTCGATAAAAACATGGACGTGCAACGAAGAATGGAGGGATAAGGGAGAGAATGAGAATATTCAGGCGAAGGGTGAGAGAAGACCAGAGGTATGAGATAATGGATAATCTTAGTTGTTAACGCCCGGTCCAGCTAGTTGGTCACTATTGTCAATAAATGATTGCTTTTCCATTCGAATAGAATCAGTAACCGAATAAGGTAACGTTTTAACATCTAGAAGCAATGTGTTTTGGGAGAGTTTAGGAAGAGTTAGGCCCACTTGAGGGATGCAGGTACAAATAAGCTGTGCGTGTGCATGGCTGTACATAAATATAGAAAATAGATTATTATAATAGGGAAATCATTTTAGCAAAGAAGTACTTTGGATTGAACCCCTGAAATCTTCACCATTGATTCTCTTCTCGGTAAAATTTTAGTTTGCTCACGCGGTAAACATGACTCATTTTAAATTAAAATTATTGAATTATACACACCTTACTCTGTTATAAACCTGGAACAAAGTATAATTTCATTGAAACTCCCAGGGCCGGCCCAAGCCTTTATGGGACCCAAAGCAGAATTTGAGATGGGGTATCCCCAACTGCCTCTTGGGCCCTTATCGCCCGTGGGGGGCATCTGGTAGTCACGGGGGCCCCCACTTAGTTTACTTATGCCTCGGACCAGCTCCAGAAACTCCAATACCTAACGTCTTCGTATTTTCGCAACCACTACTTTCTTATTTTTGTATTTTAAAGAAAATGTTATGAACCCTGGCCGTGGGTTAGTTTAGAAGTGAATCTGTTCAAATATTCCAAATGAACTTATACCTTGTTCTCGCTGTATAAATGGTGTCTGGAACGCTAAACGGTCAATAATTTCAATTAAAAGTACCGTATTTGACGGCATATAAGTCCCCCTTTCCCCAAAAAGATATCTCCAAAGGTTAACATAACCTTCGTTTTTCAGTCCCAGAATGTGAGGAGGGCTTAAAAAATGGGTGATAAAAGAGGAATTCAGGGAAACGCGTTTTTCTTTCTTAATATTCCCTGCTGAAATAAGGGGGTTTCATATGCCATCAAATACGGTAGGTTATATTTGCTCCGTGGCTTAACCAATATGTTACCCTCTTCTTTCTTCATCATCAAACGAAGCCCGCATCTTTGCTGATAGATGAATTACTTATGTAAATGCATAATGGGAAAATAATGTTGCCTTTATGTGGCTAAGTAACTTTATGATGATTGAATTGGGGAACTGGAAAAACAATTATAACTGAAGGCGTTCTTTTTGTGTTTTATTTGATGACTTTAAATGCTAAAGAGCTCCACATTTTGTCACCATAGAGTGCATGATTAAGGCGTTCACGTTTCTGATTGGTTGACCGATTTCGAGGCAAACCCCGCGGGACTTTGTGGGTATGGAAACACGTTTATTTTGACTCGGCCGATACCCTGTTGTTTGCGTCGACCAATGCACAGTGGGGTAGCCCTCCGCCTGCCCCTGTAAGTGTCTAAGGTCCACGAAGCCGATAATAGCCGGTGACAAAAGCCTGAGTGCGTTATTAATTCGTTCACCACTACAGGGCCAGTCGCTACATAACAAAAACAAACGACCGCACAGGACGTCCTGAGACAATCTGTAGGGAATGAGGAACCTGTTGACGATTACTTGACACTCTTTTTTTTATCAAGACTTCCATTTCCTAATTCTCTTATTCTCTCAATTAATTGCTATTCCCTTTTCTCTCTCTCTCTCACTACAGCCTTCTATCTATCTATTAGAAACCGTCAACCAAAACTGTCAACATAGGTTTCTTCAGTTCTTAAGTTGGTCTGGCTATCTATGTATTTGTCGCATGTACAGGCCGCACCAATGTCTAGAAAAACGGTTTTGTTTTTTACGCCCTCCCTCTTTGTGTTCAATTTACAATGTAAGTTCATGCTAAATTGTTCCCTTGTGTCCACGCTTGTTTTTTTTCTTCAAAATTCAAACTTTGTGATCACGGCCCAACAAAAGGAACGAGTTCGATGGGATAAGAAATGCGAGATAGGAAGATGCCAATTTCCTCTTGAAAGTATTCGAAACTCTGGGTTCGAACACTGACCAAAGGCGCCGGGGAGGGGGAAGACGTACCCATTTCAGCCACGAAACCGGTATCAGCTCTTTTTTGTCCTTAATAATTATCCCTTTCTTTCCATCTCATCCTGAACTCTTATTTTTTCTCTCTGTTATATACATGGTCTCTTTCTCCCACTCCCCACCTACTCTGTCTCCCCGATCTTCTTTAACCCTTAAGCTGCTTAATGCATTGATTTAAAAAATGATATTAAAAAGCTAAAAACGTGTTCATTTGAGAAAAACTATTCTTTTATTAAATCAAACATTTTGAAGAACCAACATCATGATGGATATACATTTGTCCCATTTGACACTTAACTCGGGACAGATCAAAAACTCGAAACTAGCACATCACTTCACCATCACGTTTGTACTGTTCAGTCATGTTTTTATTTATTTTAAGGTCCGTGGTTGGACATAGGCCTTACCCAAATAAGCGTAAGGCATTGGAGGTGATGGCCCTTACCCTGCCACGCTAGCCCATGACATGTTGGCAGGGGGAAAAGAGATTGATACATGCCTTTCCCATGGGCATTAGTGTGAAGTAAAATCAAACTGTTTCAGCCGGTGTTCGAACTCGGCTCATCGATCCCATTCTCCATGCCGTTAAATACCCGGCCACTCGCACCTCCTTCACTTACGTAATGCAAACTGATTTCTGTGTGGGTTTCATACTATGATGACGTCATTGTCTGCGGTTGTAAAAGCCGGAAAAAACTCATTTACTTCATTTTTCATGACGCATACGTCCGAATAGACTTCTAAAAGACATGTGCGGGACATATATATCCCAGTAGACATAGAAACCCTGGGATATATATGTCCAAGGAGTTTTTAAAATGGTTAAGGTATTGAATAATATGGTAGAAATAATCAATTAATTGAAGTATTAAGATGCCTGATCTCTAAATACGGGACATCGTAGCAGTCATAGAAACCTCGGGATATATATGTCCCAGGAGATTCAAAAGGGTTAATTCTCTCGAACCATTCTCTCCTTTTTTATTCTCTTTTTGTTTCTCCCTTTTCTCTTTCTCTCCTTCTCCTTCGCTTTCTTCCTCCCCCCTCCTTCGCTTTCTACCTCCCTCCTCCTTCGCTTTCTTCCTCTCTTCTTCTCCTTCGTTTTTTTCCTCTCTACCCCTCTTTAGCCTTTTTCTTCTTTACACATTCGTTCTCTCTCTTTCTCCTACATATTATTTTACATTATGGGCAGTGGTGAAAATTGGTTTTGGGAACTAGGTATACGGTAAGGCTTGGTTTTTGGGAAGTAGGCATACAGTAATGTCTCCATGAGTAGACATTCAACATACGAAAATCTGGGAATTGAGAAGTAGGTATACGCCTAAATAAAATTGTAAAAAGAAATAAGCCTGGCTGCCTCACCCCATTTCCATCCCCGATTATGGGACTGTCAGCATCTTTTCTATTTAAAAAAAAGCTCGTGTTCGTTGTCATTAGCTCAAGTTTCAATCATTAACCCATTATTGCAGTAATAGTAATAACTATTACTCCTCGCCACCTGCCGCATGTAATGGGTTAATGTTCTTTTATAAAATGGCCGCCACCACTTCCTGCTTGATAGGGAAATGACCAGCCGATAAACCAATCTGGACCATTCTCTCTCTCTCTCTCTCTCTCCAGAAATAAGATGCAACTAATGATAAAAAAAGGCTGCTCCAGAGTCAAACTCTGCCCCTACATCTACTTCTTTGCATAATTCTACTATATATTTTGGAGGTATGTAAGACTTGTCAGTTTAGCGCAGGTGGTAACACACCAGGCTAGAAATCAATTGATCGCGGTAGTGAAATGCAGATTTTATATGTCAGTTTACTCCCTTATTTTTGGTGAGGATTGTTGTTCTTGTTACATAGGAAAGGAAAGTTAACTCTGACTTTGTCTTGGAGTCTGACAACAAAAGAAAAAGAACCGGAAGTAATAACCGTTTAATGTGCTCGTTTTCACAGCTCAGATGGTATGGAAAAGGGGGGGGGGCGATAATTGCTAGCATATTAAACCTCGTTTCCGCAACCATGAGAAAGAATAATTCCGATTTTGAGTAGAGATAAGCCGCCCTTTTGAATCAATCAATCAGTAGTTCTTGAAAATACATGAATACCTTGAGTAGTGCGGTTTTGATGTAGTACGGTTATGGCATTGCTATACAAATTAATGTAACTAAGTATAAGCTGAAAAAACACAAATTATAAGACCTTGAACAGTGCGGTTTTGAACAGTACGGAACATTTTGGAACGAATAAACCGCACTATTCAAAGTATATCTGTATTAAATGTATTTCTGATAATTGTTGCGTCAAATATATTGTCCGTAATTTTGAGAAGCGTCATTAACATTCAAAGAATTTTTCGGGCAATTGAACTCTTTCATTTTGTTAATTTTGTTGTTCCAACAACGTTTCGCCTGATCCATTTAACGACCTTATCAGGTGTAATATTCGTAAGGAAAATACAATTAAATATTTTTGTTTTCCTGCAGTCAAAATATGGAATCTTAGAACATTTTCCGATAATGCTACTCGCATGCTAGCAGACACATCAAGTCGGTTTCTCCATTATGAATTCAAGTTCAATAACGCAAAGAGCCCTACTTCGCACAAATAGGTAATTGTGAAAGGAACCATAACTTTCATTGCCTTCATCGCCAAACTAGAGTAAGATGAAATTTGCTCACACTAAAACTATTTGATATCCAGGTCAGACTTGTCGAAATCAGCTTTCTTTCTTGGGTCTTCTTGGAATTCAATGAAATCATCCTTTGCTAGATTGTTGTCACTCATCATGGATATGTCAAATGAAAAAGGGTTTGGGATCCAAAGCGATTCCTCCGCAAGACCATCAATATCTGAGAAGTAGCCCTTGAAATTGGTAATTATGACTAAATGATTATTGATCCCAATGAGTATATTAACAGGCAATATCATTGTTAATAAGCATATCGTCAAGAGTACTCGACCACGAATAAAGTTAACTGTTTGCACAGCTATTCTCATCACTTTAAGTTTCTTTGGGAATGCTTCAGACGCCAATGCTTGGCGATGTAGAACACAGTGTGTGGTCCGAATATGCGGAGCTCTTTCCCTGACTAGAGCAACGAATCTATATTTTATGCCAATCATAGCATGAGCTCCATCTGTACAAATAGACCCAATCATGTCCCATTCTAACTCATAGCGATCGAAAAAAGATTGGGTCAACTGGAACACATATGTATGTGTTCCAGTTGACCCAATCTTTTTTCGATCGCTATGAGTTGTAGTTTCAAGTCGATCACAGAATAAAAACTTCCTTGATCTTCTTTTCATGAACCTATCGTACAAATACGAGCAGTTGACTGTGGTTTAATACATCAGTTGATTCATCGAGCTGAATGCTGATTTTTGCTGGACTGTTCTTAATCTCGTTGACAACTTGCTGTTCTATGTCGTGACTCATTTCTTTAATTATATGGCATACAGTGTCATTGCACAAGGGCACCTCTCTCAGCTTTTCCCTGCATCATTTCCCAACACGATCTTAACCATCTCCAAAGCAAAGGGCTTCACTAGACATTCTCCAATTGTGTGGGGCTTCTTTTCTTTAGCAATCCTATACGAAACTCTGTAGGAAGCTTCCAAAAGAGGTTTCCCAGGCGGATCGAACCCATACCCAGGGAGAGAGTGCTTTTCTGATCGTAACGAATTCATTTGAATTTGAAAGCATCAATTGAGGTGCCAACATATTTTCTGTGCTTGGATTCGAGATGGTATCTCAATCGTGATGGCATCTCAATCGTGATGGCGTCAAATTTCCATTGCACATTACCAAATCACAAATCATACATTGCCGTCTTTCAAGTAAAGCCTATAACAACATATTCGTCATTCCACTTTCTTTTTTTACACACGCCATTTGGGGCAGATCTGTGAAAGAACAATAATAAATGCAATTAAAACGCAAAAGACAAAACATATTTTGTTTTGATGTTCCACGTGTCGAGCGAAAAGTGAAACTATACTGATAAATGAGAAAGAAGACATGTTGGTGTTATAGAAAACTACATACTGAGGGAGGGAAAAAGAAATGTCTTCTTGGAAGAGCAAGGGAGAGAAGAAAGAAAGTTTGCTTTGATAAAAAAAATAAAAATAATTCTTATTGTTTTTCCTTGTTTTTAGCAAAGAAAAATGGAAAAAGAACCACTGGTATGATAATAGGGAGGTGATGTATGTGTTAAATAATAAATGACAGAATTATCAACTTCAACAAGATTACTTATAACAAACTCTTTATTCTTCTTAACTACATTAGTCACATCTGCCTCTTTCAAATTGCTGTTAACGACTCTCTTGTTTACAACCGCTGGTCAGTGCAAGGGCGATAACACTAACTAGAAACACTTATAGTCCGAGGGCCAGCAGGGTTACCGTGCACCCCCTCCCCATAATTCTACATGTAGGGTACCAGAATGTTCCTTAGGAAGTCCTCTTTCAGAAAAAAGATGTTCCCAAGAAAAAAGTTGGGAGGGACTACCTGGTTTGCATAAAACAAAATGGCCGCTATCTCACACCAAAAAAAATTTCGTCTCCCAATTGACTTATCGGAGTACTTTAAAAGCTAAATCATGGTTTTCCGCCATGAGGAGTCCATAAATACACTTTCTCTTATCATAAAAGTTATTTTTGAGTTTTAGGTATTCTAGTATTTTACAAGGATATATCAAGTATATGTGTTCTTGATAGGCCAAGGTCTATAGATTTTGGATTGAATTCATGATGAAGATACACACAGACATATATATATATCATTGGAAAAAGAATTCCATCAGCTTTCCAACAGTGTATGTTGTAAACTTGT
>VCCN01006956.1:197704-219399 GCA_006491835.1 Architeuthis dux
ATACGGAAGAGATACACACGTCAATCACTAGAATTAACGTATGTTTTGCAGACTCTTTTTGTTTTTTGACCGTTGATTGATATAACAAAGAAAGAAAAATGAGTGAGAAATAATTGAAAAACTGAACGGGAAAAAAAGAGAAAAAAATAAAAGAAGTACTTACACAATTTGAAAAAAAACAAACTGGGGACCAAAACGAAACGACTGGACGATGAAAACACGTCGGGAGTTGAGAGGAAATAGGAGAAGAGTAACAAGAGAAGTTTTAATGAAATAACAAAATGAACATTTTTTCTTTCTTTTTTTCTACAATTATTATAAATGTCTTCTTTGTTTTTGATATTTCATGCACTTGTTCTTTTTGCTGAGTGTAGTATTGTTATAAAATGATAGTGTGGAGTGCGAGGTTGTTTCTATATGGTTGTGATTTTGTTGTGTTGGATATGTAATGAATGGTGAAGCAGGGGAGATATTACTTGAGTGTAGAAGAATGTGAATCGTTTCTACAGTTGAAATTAGCGGTGAAAAAACGATGACAAAAATGACACGTCATGGCGGCCGGTAGTAGCAGCAGGAAAGGTCACGGGGTCAAAAGAGGAAGGACGGAAAAAAGGCCGTATGGTTCAAACAAAGGAAAGAATGAAAACACAAAGGCGTTGGATTTTAAATGTAAACAGGCCATGTTTAATAAAAAATATGTACGGAAAAAGGGGTACACGAAAAAGGAAATATATGCATATGTAAAAAAGGTTTTGGTGAGATGATGGCAGAAAGAAAAGAAAGAGGGACTTTTGCCTCTAGCCATTTTTCGCGTTACGAAATGTATTTTGTGAGACGGCAGTGTTAGTTTTACGAACTAAATTATGTAGGCTATGAGTGCTCTTTAATAATGTGTTTGCTCTCAACAAAAGAAATCGGTGTTAAGTGAAAAAGATGGCTTTTGACAGAAAGTAGAGAAATGCCGGGCATGAAGGAAATGGTTTCTGGTCAGGAAGACTTTTAAGGTTTGCTCCGCTAAACCTGATTTTTACCAGAAACTAATTATCGATGGTCGTTATACATTCTCGGAAGGGCCTATGAATGATTCCTAGTTTTGGCGAAAAAGGAATGGAGAAAGAATGACCAACGATTTTAAGTAAGAGACGGCATTTGAATTAATGTCCGTAGTTAGAAATGGGGGTTACGCGGCACTGAAACATTAAGTGGAAAAGGGAGAGATGTTTTTACGTGCCAGAGAAATAGACACGGGCGAAAGAGGCACTGTTAGAGAACAGTCTACGAAGGCCAGGAGAATCAGCAGACAGGGGTTTTTATAGGCGTGCCGACGTCACGCAAAAAGGGAGCTGGCCCATGTCGAGGTGACAAGACCAGTTTGCTATTTTAAACCCTATTTTGGTACTTAGTGAAAAGTGACCGCTACAATAGGATTGTTGAAAATGTATTAACATGGTAGTTAATATTACGTTATTTTTATTCGAATTTACTCGTAGCGACGCTCTTGTCAAACAAACAGACAAAGTATAGCTGCTACTGTGTTTCTCTTTTAAACTCTGTATGTCGCATCTATCTCATATTTTTACACTTCACGTTAAAAAGGCTATGTGCCTCTGGAAATACTGAGTTCGACTTCGATTTCCATTTCTGTACATAGTGCCTGTGCCTCTTTCTCCCTCCTCTTTTCTTTCTTGAAAATTAATAAGGGGAGTTTACTAATTATAGGAATGTTGAAAACAAAAAGGTTGAAGTTAAATTGAAAATATGGAAAAATGATGATGAACATTCTTTTTCTTTTATATTTTTCGAACTTTCTCGCTAAATTAGTTGCTAAATTAGTTGTTAGGTTGTTACAAATATTCGCTGTCTAAAGACAGCGAATATTTGTAACAACTAATTTAGCCTTGTAGCGATGCGATTTTACTATTTTATTATTTATCAGCGGAAGAGATCCCTAAGAAAGAAAAAAGCTAGGTCTACAGATATTGGTGTATTGTTTTGTATTAATTGATGGAAAATGTGTTTTTCTTTAATGTTTTTCTTTTATTGGTACCTTTGTTTGGGCTTAGCGAATGCTGACCGCGATTTGATGAAAAAACCATGCCAACGGACTTAATGGTGTTTTGCTGCAGTTACCGGCTGGAGAAATTGTTCCGCACCTGAAAAGAGTCGTTTGTAGGGGCGTCGACGGATATCGGTTTGAATGGATCAAATCCTTATCGGTGGGATCGAATAAATGAAAAACGTCTGGAGTGAAGTCTCCGCGCCCAAAATAGTAAAAAAAACAAAAACGGGCAGGTTCTAAGTCCCGGAGTTTGTCTGGAAAATGGGCAAGCTTTAAGTCCCGGAGTTTAAGCATGAGATGGATTCATGCTGATGTGTTTTTGTTCATTTTCCACTGTATCGTTATGTCGAAGCAGAGATAAATGCCTCTGTTGTGTTGATGAATATGTTTTTCAATGAGACCTTGCAATTTTCGGAATTGTCTATTTTTGTTTTTTTTTAAGGATAATTGTACAATTTCTTTTTATTCAATAATATTGTTTTTTTGCAAACTGTCTTTTTATGACAGTTATAATTATCGTTTTGTACTATAAAATATTGTTGGAAGTACAATTTTTGCTGATGAATGTATAAAACTGCTACAGGCTTTTGAGAATTCTGAATTTGATCTATAAAAATGAGAACGTGAGATGATTATATTTTATTTAGACTTTAGATTTAGATTTGCAGAAAGCAAATGAAATTAAGTTACTGGATTATAAATACAGGACGCACAGTGGGTAAAATATAGATTTCGGATTTTAATATAGAAAAGAAAAGAAGAAATCCCCGTCTTTAAATTTAAAAAAAAGAAAGAAAGGAAATGATTTGAATTATCATATATAGTTAAAACGTAAATTTGTACTTTGTGGGTGTGTGTGTGAAACATACGTATATTCGAGGCTTTTGGTGTGTGTGCATGGGAACAGATTGTTTTGATTGTTATGAATTTGGATGTTAATGATTATATAGTGAAGGGAATGTTGCGACGACATTGACCAGAGGGGTCACTTGTCTAGAGCAACGCAGTATTGGAAGATACTTTTTCTTTTTTATGAATGAGGTTAAATAAGATTACTATATTGTTAATCTGTTTTTGCAATGCAGTTTATCCTTATGACTCAAATTTACTTATCCAAGGGTTCAAATAAGTTTTATTCTGGAATTAGGTTAAAACCTAGGAGAGCGTTTCTCTCTTTGATTATTAAAGTACCGGTTCGTGAAGGCAAGCATTGAAATTCGCTGAGGGCTAGGATGTCCATTTTAGCGTGGAGAAATAGGAAAACGATTTAAGTTGATTAGGATGTAATTGTTTTGGGGGCATTTTGGCTAAGAAGCCCGAAAGAAAATGATGACAAAATTTGTTTGGGGGCCAGGATGTCTTGTGATATTGGGCAGACCCCTTAAAGTAAAGACAAATTTGTTTAGGGCGGATGTGTTTTCAGCAAGGGCAAGATTGTTTTTCTGTGCTAATATTCCCAGTGGAATTTTTGAAAGATTTCCAGCGTTCCGTCAAATACTGGGAGCGCAATCTCGCTTATGAATTAAAGTCATGCGCCGGCATGAAATAGAATTTAGGCAAATGAAGTCCGAGAGATCCCCAATTTCTTGGGAGTTATGCTTATTTTGAGAATACGGGTGACCGCCATTTACTTCGGTCCACACAGCTGTATCAAGGTTTGAGATAAACAATATTAACTTTCAGGTGTTAATGATCCGGGGAGAGGGGTCCAGTCAAATTGTAAGTGAAAAATACCGGATCGCATATTACTTTCTTGTTTTTGATGTTTGAAATTTGTTTTCTTTTTTCACGTATTTATTTGTAAAAATAATTATTTCCATTTAGACCACCTGCTCAAAATTATCTTCAATTTGGACCCCTCCCTGCACAAAATCGTGGATCCACCTCTGGGTAGGTCATATTTGTTGCGTGAGTAAACCAGGATTTTATCAACAAATCTAACTTCATTTAATTAAAACTTCTTTCATATGAACTTCTTTTAATTAAAACTTCTTTTAATTGAAATTTCTTTTAATTGAAACTTCTTTTAATTGGAACTTCTTTTAATTGAAAAATAACTAGTAGTATTGGTATTTATCACAGACATAAAAATACCTTTCCTCCGCTGCACTGAAATTTATAACAAACTAACATTCCAAGGGAAATTATGAATCACCATCACTCATATATGCTTCGTTTTACCCCATAAATTAAGCAGTGGTGGTGGTAAGATTAAGTTACCTTGATGAAAATGCTACCAGTATTCATGATTTAAATTAAAAAAATAATGAATAAGTTACTTATCTCGCATTTTGTTGGGCAGTGATCACTAAAAAAATCTGAATTTTACAAAAAACAAGCGTCAATGCTGCTGGACACAAACTAAGGGATCAATTAAGGATACACTCAGGGGAGGGTAGTGTGTATGCAACATTTCAAGTGTCTATTATGAACGGTTAAGGATAGGCGAACCCCGGTTACATAGATACATGAAAGATGGTACAAAGATACATATACATGCCAGAACACCTGAATAAGCTAAACCCAGCGACAGTGTTTAAATACGCTGACGTCACATTCAGCCAGCGTAATTAATTTAGTGAAATCTTACCATCCTTTTGCTAAGAAATCGTGACTGTAGTTGTTTATTCAATGTGAAGACAGAAATGTAACGTTTTCGTTCTTTTATTGCATTTGTTTGTTTCAGAAGGTCCAGACTGAAAACTGCAGTCTTTTAGAGTTAGTCCTGGAATACTTGCCAATTTTCGGCTGAATATTGCCTACATTTTAAAGAGATAAGACAAAGGTTATGTTTCTTATTCGTTACTTCTAACAGGGACACGAAACAGCCAAAGGGGATGTTGACAGAATCAGAATCAGAATCAGAATCAGAATCAGAATCAGAATCAGAATCATCATCATCATCATCATCATCATCATCATCATCATCATCATCATCATCATCATCATCATCATCATCAGCAGCAGCAGCCTTTTAACGTCCGTGGTTGGACATAGGCTTTCTCCAAGATTCGCCAGACCTCTCTATCGTGGGAATCGCTGAGCCAATACTTTCTGAACTTGTCTAGTTCATCACACCATCTTATTTTTGCCAGCCACAATTTCGCATATGATCTCTGCTGATCCAGATTGTGAGCTACAAACCTTTCATTTTTGCCTCCTATTTTAAGAATTATTCTCAAGGATGAATAATTCACTGGGTTCAGTCTATAATATAAATATTTAGCTTGGTCTGACACAGGGCAAGGATAATTTATATAGATATTTACTAAGCTTAGCTCAGTTCTGTACAAGACCAAATAAACGGAATAGTGACTAATGTAACGGTATTAGGAAGATAGTAATACGTAAAAAGTGCACCTCGCAGTAAGGTGCAACCAGCATCGGTACAATGGGAAGATTGTGTAGCGCCAATATTACATGTACAGAGGGCCTGTTGAAATCTTTTCTTTTACCTGGACCCAGACAGCACCCACCAGCACCAGCGGGAATACGCAGTTACTTAGATCACTAACCAGACACCAAGATGATTTATATATACGGCGCCTGTCCGGGAAGTATCCAGCCATTTAATATTAACTAAAAAATAATTGCCTACTAGGACAAGTGTGCCTTAGCCCCCTTTAAAGTACTCCCCTTGGAACCTTACACACTTATCATAGCGCCCCTTCAACTTTTCAAAACAGTCTGCAAAGTCTTCTTTAGGGATAGCCATCACCTGCCTCGTCGCGTTCTTGGGAAAAGCCAATAGTCACAGGGAGCCAAAACCGGACAGCCTGGGGGCTGACAGACCTGGGGGCTGACAGACCGGGGGGTGATTCAATGCTTTCCCCAAAACCCTGCATCAGGTGTGAATAATAATTTGCTCAGTCATTGTTAATGCGACAATCACACCGTACACACTTGGTGGCGTCTCACTGCCGACTGAGTAATCACATGGGA
Organism: Architeuthis dux; assembly: GCA_006491835.1. Lineage (NCBI taxonomy): Eukaryota > Metazoa > Mollusca > Cephalopoda > Oegopsida > Architeuthidae > Architeuthis > Architeuthis dux. The sequence goes on from VCCN01006956.1 coordinate 203,706, forward strand.
TGTTATCTGTTCACGCATACGCTGTAAGGTCCCTTCTGATTGGTTGCCAAGTTACATCAAGGCCGTACAACCAGTTCTCGAGATATTCAAAATGTCTGGATACTTCCCAGACAGACTTCCTAAGGTGGGTTAAAAATCACAGAAGTATCTATTATTTTCATTTTAGATAGCAAAACGTCCTCGGAAGATTTATTATGAATAAATTATAAATGATCACTTTGGCCTGCCTCGTGACTGAGATAGTTTCCAAGTAGTGTCGATAAAAGCCAGGATTTCGAATGCTGTTTTTCAAGGTAGGTAAGCAATCTCCACTTCCTAACCTCTTTTCTGCTCACTTTGACTTCGTACTAAGTTTAGTAAAAATCAATACAAAACATAACTGGCCAAACAAAACTTTTTAAGAAACAGAATTAAAAATCAAAAACAAAACAAAACAAAAAAAGCAACAAAAAAAACCCAAACAAACAAAACAGATATTAATAAAAAAGAAAAAAAGGACTATCTTTTTTTGACGACTCTTTATAACCACGACCATCACAGCTATCACCATGATCGAAAGCTGTCACTATTATCAATATCATCGTCATCGTGGTGAATTATATATTTTGTATCTATTTTCCATGAAATGTTCACGTCTATATTTATCTATTTGTGATACGTTCTTCTTTCATCTAATTTGATGCCATGAAAGCACAAATTAGGTCCACACTCCATATCTAATTTGCCGAAAGAAAGAAACACTTAATTGTTTCTTTTGATAGTACAGATAGTACAGAGCGGCGCATTTGAGCTTTTCTGCGCTAAAAGTCGGTTAAGTGTGAACATTTTCCATTTTTTGTTTTGTTCGATCACTTCATGTTTTATCTCTGCCAACGAAGTTGGAAGGAGTATTCACTCACTTGTGTATTCACTTTTTTGTGTTCTGGAATGCTGTCAAATCTTATTTTGTGGGAGCATGTGCACCCCCCCTCATAAACGTTGCGTCCGGTGCTTGCGTCGTTGTTTTTTGGGGATTGACCCTTCCTTACCTACACGCTGACCGAGTGACCTCGACCAGAAAAAACCTAATCCCTTGTTCAATCAGCCTCCAAAGATGACGGGACGTGCACGAAAGAGAATGTACATGCGACACATTGATTGGCAGCCAATTGACCTGATGCCAATGGAATAGACACAAATCAAAAGTTGCCCTTGAAAATTAAAAAATGTAAACTAATCTGGGCTTTGAGATCCAGTAATGGCGACCAATTGACTGGCGACCAATTAACTCGCAACCAAATAACTGGCGACCAATTGACTAGTGACATATTGAATGATGATCCATTGACCGGATGACAATCGAATTAGACACAAGTAAAAAAGAACCAATTGACTTACAAAAAATTGTGTAGTGACCAATTGAGTGGCGACAGTTGACTGGATACCAATCGAATAGAGATTCATCTTGTCTTTAAAAATAGAAAATTGAAACCAATTTGGGGATCTAGTAATTGCGATAAATTGACAGTCAATCAACTGGCGACCAATCGATTGGCGACCAATTGAGTGGCTACAAATTGGCTGTTGACACATTGATGATACCAACATGATAAACACAAAAGCTGTAGTTAAAAATTTAAAAAAATATAAACTAATCTGGGGCTTCAAGATCCAGTAATGGCGACCAATTGACTCACGACCAATTGAGTGGCGACACATTGAGTGGCGACACATTGACTGGCGACCAGTTGAGTGGTTGCCAATTGACTGGCGACACATTGAATGGTTGAAAATTGACTGGCGACTCATTGAGTGGTTTGCCAATTGACTGGCAACACATTGACTGGCAACCAATTGGTGACTGAAAATGAAAAACGTGAGGCAATCTTGGGCTTGCCAATTGACTGGCGACCAATTGAGTGGTGACACATTGACTGGCGACCAATTGAGTGGTAACACATTGACTGGGGACACATTGAGTAGTTGCAAATTGACTGGCGAGACATTGACTGGCGACCAATTGACTGGTGACACATTGATTGGTTGCCAATTGACTAGCGACCAATTCACTGGTGACTAATGCTAATGGAATATATACAAATTAAAGGCTGTCCATGAAAATGAAAAATGTGAACCAATCTTGGGCTTTGAGATCCAGTAATGGCGACCAATTAATTAATTGTGTGATAATCAAAAAGATTAACCTCTGCAATATGATAGAAGTTTCCTATCATTAATTTATTAGCTTTCATCTTCTTTCGTAGTGTTGGAGGTGGCCAAGCGGTTAGCAGCTCGGAAAATCGATTCAAACTCCGGCTGTGTCCGCACTAATGTCCCTGGGAAAAGACATACATCCATCTCCCCCGCAATGTGTAAAATCCAAGCGGGTGGATAATTTACTTACATCTTCCTTCAGCACTTTGCCAACGTTTCTGCGCTCTCATCCATTGCCTTTTCTTGCCTCACTTTTCCATCTCATTCGAAATTTGACCCCGCAGCAGTCAGGCTTGTTAAACTCCACTCCTACTTCTATTCCGACTGAAGATGATTACTGCAACTTTTGTATTGTATATATAATAAATAAAACATGTTTTAGTATAAATGTATTGATTTATTAGAATGAAGTAAGCCCTTGCGTATTTCTTACATACATTTTCCCAGATATGTAAGACTTGTCAGTTTGGCTCACTCGGTAAGTGAGCCGCCTACCGATCACTTGGATGTGATTTAAAATCACAGTAGGGAAATGTTAATTTTATATATACGTTTTGTTTAAGGTGATGGCACAGACAAACAGTGAAGAGTTTACTCCCCTAAATTAAGTGAGGATTGTTGTTGTTCTTGTTGTTACGGTAGAAAAACTTGGACTGGGCAATTCTTTTTTATTTACCTGCCACGATTCATTTCCCCGATCTTTTGTTCGACGACTGAGACAACGCCTAGCAAGGTTTTATGTATTTACACAATAGCAATGTCAGTTTTGGGACTGCGGTATGCACCTTATCTCTGGCTGACTGCAAACGTATTTGCATTTGATTATCAATATATGGTCATGTTGGTCTTGCAATAATTCGACTACACAACGACATAAGTGACATAAAGATTACAAAAGGAGTGAGACAAGGGGGTACGATTTCGCCTAAACTATTTATGACATGCCGAAAGAAACTATCTTTCGGAAAATAGACTGGAAACGAATGGAAGTAAACACAACAGAAGAGTATTTAAACCATTTCCAATTTACTGACGACATTGACGACTAATATCAGAAATATCGGACGAGTTACAAGAAATGCTAAATGATTTGAATAGGAAACATTTCAAGGTAGGTTGAACAGAAAAAAAGTAATCATGAGAACGATCTGGAAGTGTTTCAGGAATAGAGCAACTTGATAGGACAGATGATAAAATTACAGAAAGACCATGAAAGTGAAATAAATCGATTGGTTGGAAAGCATTTAGCAAAAACAGAAACACATGCCAATATGCTTAAAACAATGAATTTTTAAAACTAGCTATGACAATGGGTGTGAAACATGGAAATTAACAAATCGCTTGAAAACAAACACAGAGTCGTACACATATCAATGGGAAGAGCAATGCTAGGGATAAATCAAAGGGATAGATGTCAACATAGAACCGAGAAGAGACCAAGTTAAGAGATATCATAGAAGTGATTAAACGACAAAAATGGAGGTGGTCAGGACACATAGCAAGAAGAGAGGATGCTGCAAAAAGGTTTGTTTAATGGTACCCAATGGATAGCAAACGTTGTAGGATAAGACCAGACATAAGCTGGGGGAAATGAGATAGAAGGGTTTGCTGCTCTATTCTTGACATTCTAGTTCAAGAATCTAATTGAAAGTAATTAAGTAGTGCCCTTATGCTGGCTATGACTTCAGTCTTACTCGACCGGTTTGCAATATGTGAAATAGAGTTAGAGGCGATAATCACTCGAAGTTGTGTCACTCACTTCACCCTGTGCTATTTTACCGATAGCTAGGGGAGAGATGAATGCATGCCTTTCCCAAGTGCATTAGTGCGAAGTGAATACAAACTGTCAAAGCCGGAGTTTGAACCAAGTCCATTCTTCGTGCCGTTAACCGTTCGGCCACCCCACGCCCCCAAATGTAATTAAACACTGACAAAATTAGTCTTTGGTCAAAACAGGAGGAAAACGAAGAAGAAAATTGATCGTTAACCCTTTCTTATTGTATGTCAAGCAGAAAGAATTATTGCCGACGGATAAAAGTGAAAATAATTGTTTTCAAACTTTTTCGATGAGAAATGGTATATATATATATATATATATATATGTATTCACTTCCTCCTCACACTCACACAGACCAGATATTTTTGGCATAAAAACACACGAAACACAGTCTCATCCATCACACACTAGATGAATGACCACAGCACCACACCACACACATCTAGGATGAGTCACTGCACGCCACACGGATAACTGCAGGTCTCTTCCATGTTCAACTTTCATCTGAAGACGAAATGCATAAAGATTTATCCTACACACACACACACACTAATTATGTACAAACGTGATTTTGGCTAGAGGGTTACTCCGCACACAGGCCCCTCTATGGTCCTATTGTAATGATGTTAATTTTCCCAATCACGTTAGTACATAATCAGTATTTGATCGACAAGTAAGAATTGTTAATACTGATTACCAACCAGTATACAAATGATCTATCTATCTATCTATCTATCTATCTATCTATCTATCTATCTATCTATCTCAGTCTGTTCATATATATCAAGGCGGGCAAATTCATTATTATAATTGTATAATCGTAACTTGATTTAAACTGATCTTTATTTATAATGCGAAATAGACTATTTTCTATCCACTAATTTCATGTTTGTTTAATAGCAAACCAATAAGATGTTAGATAGATAGATAGATAGATAGATAGATAGATAGATAGATAGATAGATAGATAGATAGATAGGCGATGGGTAGCGGCTGTGCGTTTCTTACCAGAGTTATCCCCTGAAAACATCATGATCACAGTTTCTGGATGATGACGATGGTTATCAGAGCACCGAGGCATGCACTCAGTGATGAATAATGTTGTCGATTCAGAAATTTGTGCAGAGGTTCATGCAAATCAGTGTTTAACAGCAAAAGAAAAATGGAATGATTTCCTTTCTAATATTGAATCTTAAATTGACTTCACTATTATTTTACCCACATCACCACTCCCACAACTACCATCCTAATGCGCACTCATTAGAGCCATGGATTCAAGTCCACCTAAGACATGACAGGGGAATTTTGGTGCAGATATTCTTCTAAAACTTTGTCAACTCACTTATGAGGGTGGTGGTGTCCTTATAAAATCTGCTGTATTCAAATTGAAGCCCTAAGAATGTAATCGACCATAACGGTGCTGATAGCGAACACTAGAGTAAATAGACCAACTTTTGTTCGGACAATTGAATCTCTTTGTTGTTGACACAACTTTTCGGCCGATTCAATCTACAAATCAATCTTTGTAGTTGCCACAACTTTTCGGCCGATTCAATCTACAAATGAATTCTACGAAGGGATTACATTGTGCGAACAAAGGTTGGTATGTTAATAACTCTTCCCAAAGTTATAGGCAATACATTCACAGTGGAGTAAATGTGCAGAGACTAGTATCTACTCTCAATAAAGAGAGCGGACGACTTGGCTTATCCTTAAACAAAAAGAGAACTGAAGTGATGGTTATACCAAAGAAACTTGATACCCTAAACTGCAAGTATTGGGAAATTAAATCTCAAAACAAGTTTACAAATGCAAGTACCTTTCATGGTGGGCAGTTCATCGGTTGGCAGATGCAAAACAGACATAAAAGAAGGAATAGCAATGGCAAGGAGAGCATTCACAGAAATGAGAAATATCGTAATGAACAAGAAAATGCCAATTAACATCCGCCTTAGAAATCTAAGCTAACACATCTTTCATATACTGACGTATGGGTACAAGTAGGCTTGCCACTTTTGGTATGTTCATACGAATTTGGTACTTTAGGTCATTTTGGTACGTTTGGTACTAAGCTCGGAAAATTTGGTACGTTTTGTCAATTTCCTTTCAAAACTATATTTTATGTGATAGTCGAGCGAAAAATTAAAATATATTTCGTCTCACTTTCTGCCAGGTGCTTATAAAGTTGAGTAATATTTAGAAGTAGGTCAGGTTAGTAGGCAGGGAAGACCATCTCCGCACAAGTGTGGAGAATCCGTCTGAAAAACTGTTAAACAAGATAGGCGAAAATGTTATTGCAATAAAAATACAGATGAAAATGACGCAGTTCTTTGGTATTTGAATTAAGTTCGATTACTTTCTTTCAATTTATTAGTATTTACAATGTTTTTTCTTTATTTGGTACTTTTACTGATCCGAAATGGCGTAATGCCAGGAAACCGTTAGCATTAATTTATAAGGGAAAATCAAGCGTTCCCAGACCGCTCGAAAGTCGAATTTCGTCATCTGCTGTGGCTGATGTGGAAGGCTTGAAATGCAACAGTATGCTTGACTGTTTAACCTCACATATTTCTCTTTCATACTGTTCTTTGTTGGCACTCGAAACGTCATATCTTTCTGCGATCATTGCAGCACTGTCAATCGTAGCGAAAATCTCACGCAAGGTTATTTATTGAGTTTAGAAACGCTCGGAAATGTTTCTTTTATAAATTAATATGTTTCTTCGCTTTACACCATTTCCGTTCACGAAAGGTTTCATAGGAACGCTCCACCTTTGGATAGCGGGGAAAACCGGTATTTTATTACATTGGTGTTGTCAAGCTCATTTTATTACAATTAGTACCGTGACTGACTGTAAAATCGTATACTTTTACATTACAACACACACACGCGCGCGCACACAAACAAACACACACACACACACACACACACAAATTGAAAAGTATGAGTTGGCGTTCCTTTGCAAAATACAGCTGAACAAGTGCGACAAATAAACAACATCATACCGAAGAGACAGAAAAGCAGCATAATCACGCGAAATGTTGAATAACACCGGCAAAAACACCTGATCGCAAACTCTAAGTATATAAGAAAGAGGAAACTATTTGGGGAAAAAAGAAAGAAAAAAGTTAAATGTTTTTATTGTTATACATATCTTTATTTTTCATCCCACCTTTTGGTTTGAACGGAAATGAACGTTCATTTTGGTAATGGACGAAGCGTTGTCAACCATTATTCATTTTTTGAATAGTTTTTCTTTCATCTTAATTTAAGTTGCTTCTTATTGCCAGACTACGGCAGTGAATAACTAGCGTTATTTTCAACCGTTTTGGTTTCATAGTTTCAGTTAGGCTTTTTGGCTTTTTCCTGGCCTTTTTTCTCACTCTGATGGCTTTAAAATATCAGTTGTTCTTTTCTTGGTAAATCATAAAATATATAAATACAGAAAACCATTGCTGACTTAGAATATAGAGAGATACTAAAATTAGCTTCACCTCAACATTTTTATAGCCTATCTCTGACATACATTGAATACATCTTTAATTGCATCTAATTTATAATATAATGTTTAAATTTATAATTATATACCCTTTTAGCAATGCGCACACAACTTTTGGAAAACATCCGACACCCTATTTTAAAAACGTAATTAAAATGTTAAGAATATTGTTTTTAAGTTTTTTCTTGTTTTTGTTGGAAATGAAAAAGAGCAAATTTGTATTAATTACACCGTTGATTTTGGCCGTTTGGACGTCGAAGGGATGCGTCGCTGGAAAATTGACTGCATCGCGATTCCTATTTTCCCATTGACCTCTATTATAACCTGGAGAGGCGTTCCTATGGAATTCTTTCAAGCACTTTCATAAATGAAAATAAACATTTATAAACACATACAACACAGTACATTAATTTATGATATACAGGGAGTCCCTGGTTACAGACAACTCGTACTTACGAACGGACTGCCATAAGGCAGGGTTATCAAATTGGCCATTCTTTGGCTACATCTGGTTGATTTCTTTCCAATTTAGCCGGTAAAAAAAATCTACGATTAAATCTAAGTTTTATAAAAGTAAATGTTAGCATATAGTTATTTTATTTGATAAATGTGCTTTAAATAAGTATTATATGTATATAACATTTTTAGCTATAAAGTTAGCTGGAAATGGAAATATTTAGCTGCCTTTTCGCCATTTTAAATAACAAATACTTGGCAACATTGAAGGCATATTCGTTAACGCTGTGCTGTATGTGTGTTATTAGTGTGTTTTAATTGTTTGTGAATTTGCCACCCCCGCCGCAATGCTTTTTCTGTCGGCAAATCTTTTTCCCTATTGAAATGGATTAGATTTTTGTATACATTCGTATGCCCAATTTCTTCACCTTTCTTCATGGGTGGTGCATGTCGGCCTGCACCCCCAGTGTTTATTTTCATTTTATTTCCCTTTTCTCTTTTTTCCTTCCCGTTTTCCTTCCTCCCGGCCTTCTTTTCCTTACCTTCTTTTTTCGTACTGATCTTATTTTCTTCCTACCTACTTACATCCCTTTGTTTGTTTTCTTAGCTTCTCAACTTTTTTCTTTATCTCCCTTTTCTTTTTCTCTTTCTTCCTTTCTTCCTTTCTTCTTCCCTTTCCCTTCTCTCCTTCCTTTTCCATCATTCCCGGTTTCCTCTCTTCTTTCCGACCCTGGCTATTAATTTTCAACAACAGCCGATACAAATGGCCCTATGGAATAAGTAACTGTGTTTTGGAAAATTGATATTTTAGAATTGTTTGGAAAATTAAAACATTATTCATTCAGGTCGCTTGACAAAACGCTTTCATGCTTTCATGTATTGTCTGAAATTCTGAGATGTGTTATCATTATTCAAGGAATTATTTATCCGTACCTTTATTTTTTTAAATCACTACCTGCCAGTCGGTGGCCTCTCCAGCCTTCCTCATGCGGTATTATTCAATTTCCTTATTGGTCAAGGGAAAACGAAACAAGTTGGAAATGGACGAATTATGGTTACAGGTCAAAATGTCTAATGCAAAAACGTCCAATTTATAAAATATCTAATTTATAAAAGGTCCAATGAGCAAGAGGTCCGACACAAAAAGGTCCAATGAACAAAAGGTCCAATGCAAAAATGTCCAATTCAAAAAGGGCCAAAGCAAAAAGATCCAATGCAAAAAGGCCAATTTATACATATATACACACAACATACAAACATTCCACATACTCACATGTACATCTGCACACACGTGTTACATATGCGTACACGTACACGCATAAGCAAACCCACATACACATATACATGCATTACATGCAGATACAAGCAATACACATACTACATACGCACATACACACATACACACATACACACACATACCACATATGGGAGATACGAAAACACATAGATATATACACATACGCATAAATATACCCACATATTGTATATGCACAAACCAAATACACACATTCTCACATTTATACTTGCACGCACATGCACACATGCCATATATGCATATACATACACATACACGCGCACCACATGTAGACACATGTAACACACACATTACATACACACATGCACAAAATTAATAGTAATGGTTACAATAATTAATATGATAGACATAAATGAGAAAAATGCATTAATGATACTCCTAGTGCATAAAACAAAATAATGGCTTCGGGGAAATGGGGATACACACGATTATGGATCACGCAGACCCATGTCATGTTTACACACATTAAACATACACACATGATAGATACTCACATATACACTTGAACATACATGCCATATATGCGCACATGTACACATATACGGATATATATATATATATATATATATATACATGCAGACACATGCCAACACGGAAAACACACACATACACACATACCACAGACACACGTGCTACATACGCTCACATACACATATGCCAGATACGCACACTTATACACTTATACACTCATATGTATGCACGCATAGCGCGTACTGCTACATACTCACATGTATACTTGCACATATGCCACATATGCGTACACGTACACACATGCCATATACGCACACACATACATCTAATGCAAAATGGTCCATTGCAAAAGGGTTTAATGCAAAAATGCTCAATACAAAAAGGGCCAATGCAAAAAGGACCAATGCAAAAAGGGCCAAGGACAATTTATACATATACACACACATGCGAATACTCAAATGTACAAGTTCACACACACATGCCACATATGCACACACGTAAACCATATACACACATGCCATACACGCACACATAAATACATACACAAACAACATGTATGCAAACATACATACTTACCACATACTAACATTCTGCATACTCACAAGACACATATGCACACACGTACACATATCCCATATACGCACACACATAAACATACACAAACAATACATGTAAACAGAAACCACACACATATATACGTATATACACATACACACATAAATACATGCCACATACACGCTTGTACACACATTCCACATACACACATACATGTAAATGCTAAACAGACACACATACACACATACTACATACATACAAACCAGATATACACATACATGAATACTCACATGCATGCATATGCACACACGTACACATACACACACACGAGGAATTACGCACACGTAGAGATACACACCATACACACACAGACACACATGTCATATACACGCATGTCATATACGCATACACATACAGATATACATATATGCACACACTATATACACACACATGCCACATATGCACACGCATATACATATGTAACATCCACATACATACATACCACATACGTACATTCAGACACATACCACCAGTGTATGTGCGTGTGTGTGTCCGTGGCGTGTCCGTGTATGTTGTATGAATGTATGTATGTGCGTATGTGGCATGTGCCTGGATGTAGTTTGTGTATGTGTATATGTATGCGTATGGCATATGTGTATATGGTGTACGTGTATACATACGTGGCAACTGTGTGCACGTGTGAATGAGAGTATATAGTACATGTGCATGTGAAATGTGTGCATGTTTGTAGATAGTATTTATACGTGTGTATATGTGGTATGTGTGTGTGAACATGTACATTTGAGTATGTAGCATGTGTGTATATATATACATTGAACATTTTTGCATTGGACCTTTTTACATTGGAGCTTTTTGCATAAACCCTTTTGCATTCACCATGTTGAAATCTTCGTTAGCTGCGTATAAGGTTACTTCCAGGGTGGACGCGGGTTCGATCCCCGCACGGAGATCGTTTCTTTATTCACATTTACGATTTAGGCCGTTTGTTTAGCAGTCGCTCACGTGTCATGTGTATGCAAGTATAAATGTGAGTATGTAGCATGTGTGTATGTTATGTGTATATATGTATAAATTGGCCCTTTTTGCATTGGCCCTTTTTGCATTGAACCTTTTTGTATTGGCCCTTTTTACATCGGACCTTATTACATTGGTCATTTTTTGCATTGGATATTTTTGCAATGGGCTTTTTGTTCATTGGACATTTTTGCATTATACCAAATGTCCTTTTGGACTATATTACATGTTGGCCGTTTTGTCTTTGAACTATTTGCAATGGACATTACGTATTTGGACCATTTGTTTTGGACGTTTTGACTTAGCACCTGAATTATATATATAGCTTTCTTAATTTTCGATCTTTTCTTTTGTTTCGGGAGAATATCTGACCGGTGCTTGTACCATTGGTCTACATCTTTGTGGTAGTCTCATGATCATCTGAGTTAGTTTGGTATTCCCACGAAATACGCCCTATTATTAATATACGATAGCACTGTAGTTTGATATATCTTGATCTCACGCATAAAACGCAGAGTGAAATGTGTGTCCCCACGGGTGCTTGTCGTCTTAAGTCTAATTCTCAAATCACAAACCGACAGAGTGAGTAATAATATGACATGTGGATCCTAAGCAGGGACGACTGAAGCCGTAGCCAGCGTAAGGACACTACTTTCTTACTTACTCTAACATAAATCATCTCCATAGTTTTTCTTTAAATTTCAGATCTAATATCCGTAAGGAAAACAACTAGCTTTGTTCAAGAATCACCCGAAAGTTTACTGACTGTGACATACAAAACATTTAATAAGGATATTCCTTTATCAAAAAACGACATCTTCCACAACTTTTTGTTTTCATGTGGGGAACTAGAATCGTCGTTGTTTTGTGTGATAGTTGACACAAGTATCATCTTTAAGCAGTAAATAAGTGAGAGAAAAAAAAGAAAGAAGGAAAAACACACAATTTTCTAATAAACACATGATCACTATTCTTTTTTGCCAGGCAGATCTGTTTTTTATTGAAGAAATATGTTTGAACGAAGACCGATCATCGTGGCTCAGTGGTAGTGTGCTGGTCTCCGGTTCGGTATGCCGTGGCTCAATCCAACGCCAAGTCATGCCAACGACTTTAAAAATGGTACTCAATGCCTCTCCGCTAAGCACTCTGCAAAAGAACTAGGATTGAGGAACTTCTCCCCCAGGCTAAGGGGTTAAATCACGTTGGATATACCAGTTCTCGTAAGATCACCGAAGTTAAGCAACGTCGTGCCTGGTCAATACCTAGATGGGTGACCTTTGGGGAATACCAAGTACCTTCAGCAGAACGAAGCTTCGACAGGCCTGGTCTCTACCTATGTGTACCTATCCCCGAGACAACCTGCGATGAGAGTATAAGCGGTGAACGATGATACATAGATTCATACATACATGACAGCACGCCCTATCCTCATTATCCTCAACATTTGGTTGTACTGTTGCTTGGTATTTTCTTTTATCTCTAAGATGAAACATCTCAATGGTTCGTTTTATTTTTCAGATCCAATATCCGTAAGGAAAAAAGTTTACCGACTGCGACAACTGACAAAACATTTAATAAGGATATTCCTTTATTAAAAGAAAATAACAACCTTTCTTTTCATATGGTGAACCAGAATCGTCGTTCTTTTGTGATAGTTGACATCAGTATTACCTTTACCCAGTGTGTAAGCGAGAGAAAAAAAAAGAAAGAAAGAAAGAAAAAGGCACGATTTTCTAATAAACACATGACCGCTATTCTTTTTAAAAAGTTGTTTTTTTTATTGAAGAAGTATGTTTGAAGTCAACAAGTATATCAGTTATTATAATATAGATAGAGGTGAGTACGAATGCAGACGCCACACTAGAATTAAGTTGCAAATCACATTTTCTTTTGTTGCATTCTTTAAGTTAGCGCATAAACAAAATCAGTATTATATATAGATGGTACAGTGTGAGACTTTGTAACAAGCGGGTTGATCGTCTATGACAAATACGACTGTGCACGTCATATTTGTTTTAAAGATTGATTATAATTTCATATTTGAATTGTATGGAAATAAACTCGTTCCAAACATGCAATAAAGACTTTCTATTTTCATCCATCTTTTTAGGCGAAAAAAAGCGAACAGGTTAAATTTTGTTTTCTTTTAATTCTCATTTGTTGTGTACATTTCTTTCTTTCTTTCTTTCTTCCTTACTTTCTTTTACGCCATTTTCTTTCTTTTGATTATTTTTTACTTCTTTCTTTCTTTCTTTCTTTCTTTCACCTTTTCTTCTTCGTATGTCAAACCTTCATTCATTCATTTTCTCTTTTTTCCAACTTTATTTCTTCTCACTTTTCCTTATGCCGATCCCACGTTTTTCTCATCTGAGCAGCAACCCTCACCCCCCAAATTATTAGCTCTTCTATCTATCTATCTATCTATCTATCTATCTATCTACATATCTATGAATGCATGCAGAATATGCTTTTACATTATTGGCCCTTGGCATTCGTTTTCAACTGACATGCGGATATATGAATTCGTGACAAGAGTTGATCGCTGTTCCAATGTTGCCAAGACTTCAAACACAATTACTGTCTTTTCCATATCGAATACCCAGAAGGCCACACTGGGTAGACGAGGACAAAATGCATTAGATCACCAAAAAGAATTTCTAAATAACTTCCAATTGAGATAAAAAGAAAATTGAAGTGCATATTGAAATATGCATCAAGATATTATACAAAAACGTGCAAACGTACATTTCTGTACGTATATATTTATCATATTATATATTGGAAACTTCTATACATTATGCATATATACTGATGTGACAAAACATTATGACAAGTGATAGGTGGCAAGAATAACAACTACTATCTCGTAACAATTGCGCATGTCAGAGGTATATAACTAGGTAAGCCGGCCTTGAGCAATTCATTTTGATGTGCTTGAATGCCGCAGTTATAGGCAGGAAGAACGTTTTGAATGACTTTGATAACGGTCAAATCATTATGGCTAGAAGACTTGGTCAGAGCATTTCCCAAACGACAAGGCTTGAGAGGTGCTCACGTTCAGTCATTCATGCAAGTAGTCCCAAGTTAGAAAGCTGGGAGATATCTTGCACATTTTAGTCCGGTATTTTACCATCAAGCCATACATGCGAGTGTTCCCAAGTTAGAAAGTCATTAGTCGAAGAGCGTGCCGAATCTATTTTCAATTGTAAATGGTTAAACTTTCTTTCGTTACGAATGGATCTTTTGAGAAAAAACGGTGGCGTGTTAATAAGTGACCAGGAAACACATGGATTCCTTAACCTGACCGATCGAATCGGAAAAAGAAGTTTTAGTTTTATTTGTAAATGTAAAATGTCTTTTAAATTTCGTTTTTCAGCTTGAACGGAAACATCTGATGTATCAAGATCAAAGAGCGGTGACTCTGATACGAGACAAAAAGCAATCCACCAGATTTCCATGGAATTTCCGAGTTGTAAGACACGCCGGATGGTTGATTTGATTTACATAAAAAAGACTCAACACAAAGGAAACGATGAAGTTGGGTAAGCAAATGAGAAGGTGTTTATGCGCGCAGAGGGATGGAAAGTGAGGAAAGACAGAGACAGAGACGGAGACAGATAGAGAATGGAAGGCAAGTTAAAAAGGTTTAAAGAAAAAAAAGATCGAATCTACTTATAATGATCCGATTTCTGTATGTTTGTCCGTATGTTTTTTACGGCAAAAATGTATGGGAAGGGTAATGGAGAGATGGTAAGTGAGAGCAGATGAAAATGAAATGGAGAGAGAAAGAGAGAGAGAGAGAGAGAAAGAGAGAGAGAGAGAGAGAGAGAGAGAGAGAGAGAGAGAGAGAGAGAGAAAACCTGAATCTATATTATAACGATCCGATTTCTGTATGTTTGTTACCTTAACACAGCAAGAACGGCACATTGTATCGAGATGTTTTATTAGCGCAATACCGTTAAAATGCTCTAACTTTGAGAATAAAGCAATTTCTAGTTCGCTTTGCGCTCACTCTGATAATATATATTACAATAATTCAATTTCTCAAGGGTTTACATATAAAGAGTCAACAAGAAGGAAATGATAAAATTGGGGAATCAAGGAAAGACTGTGTGTACAGAGGGTAATTGGGAGGCGGAGAGCGTGAGAAAGGGGAAGAGAGAGGACATGAGAAGAAGAAAATGAAAAGAAGAGAGAGAAAAAGTTAAGGTTTTTAGAGAAATAATTGAGTAATTTTATATTACAATGATTTGATTTCTGTATGTGTTTTACTGCAAAACACAGCAGAATCAGCACATCGTAGCGAGATTTTGGTCAGCACAATACCATTAAAATGGTACTTGAAGAATAAAGCAATTTCCATTCCAATTTGAAATAATAATAATAATAATAA
>VCCN01006956.1:253902-269886 GCA_006491835.1 Architeuthis dux
ATATATATATATATATAAATGATATTTTCTCTCTCTCTCTCTGTTTTTTTATAATTTTAAAAGAATATGGCAACAGAATTGGGTATACACCAAAACTGACACATCAGCAGCGGCACTTGTAGTAGTACTGATATTATCACCATAGTTGCCGGCCTACTTTGAGCGAACACACAGACACAAGAGCGTTGCTTTATCAGCAATTTGTGTCTGTGTGTTCGCACTTCCACTCTTTCAGTTTGCTTTAGTGTGGCCGAAAACCAACAAAGAAAGTGATAAGGCGTTTTATATGTCAAAATTCTATAATAGAATACAGGTGTCCCCGGTTTACGAGAATTCGCTTTACAACACTTCACTTTCACGAAAGACCCCAAACCGCCATAGCTTTGAACTGTGTATGTAAGCATCTGCGCCTATTCTCAATTTGTGCATCCATCAGCATGATGTGTCCTAAGGTATACAGTAGCGGCGCCAGTGTTTTGTACCAGCCCGGGCAAGGCTTGGTCAAGGCTTGGGCAAGACTGCTGGGAGCCCGGGCAAGGTACGGCCAGAAAACTATGAAGACAGACAAAGTTTTTATATAAGTAATAATGTTACATTAAGCTTACATTTTGCGATCCCGGGCAAGGCTTGGTCAAGGCTTGGGCAAGACTGCTGGGAGCCCGGGCAATGCCCGGACTTGCCCTGGCCTGGCGCCACCAGTGAAGGTATCAGAAAAGCCTAAAAGAGCTCGTAATGGTGTAAAAGCGTAAAACTAGCTGACATAGAATGTTATTTCCCTTTACGCTATTTCGGCTTACGAAAGGTTTCATAGGAAAGTGTACTTTCGGATATACATACACATACACACGCACACACGCACCACGTACACGCACACAGGCACACATTCACCCAAACATAAAAACAGGTGAGCACACACATGCGCACACACTGACACTACACAATGACATGCACGTCAACACGTGAGCACATATACATTCACGCGTACACACATACATACAAACACACACACTCACACGGGTAAAGAGAATCTTTTTAATGAAAAACGAACTATATCCGTCGACCATTATGTCGTCACATCAAATCCCAAACAAAACCAGAAACAAGAACAATTAGTGACAATGATAATGACAACACACTAACAATACTAAGTCAGGAATAGAATAATTCATTTTGAACAGGGGCCTTCAACGTGAGCCGTACTGCCCACTAATGAGCAAGTTGCGATTTTAGGTGGGCGGTAGCGTTTTTTAATCTCTTTAAAATATGTCAAAGTTTGCAATAAACGAAAAAAGGTTGAATACCCCTGATTTAGAATTATCCATGTCCCGAATTTCAGATTTTCCCCAATTAGGAACGATTCCTTCGATTTTCCAAACTCTTGAGGTATTCCTGTGCACCGCAACCTGTCAATGAACCACCAATTCTTTGATGAAGCAGACATCCCATTGTTAATCATTGTTCCAAGGTAACAATGTGTAAAAAGGAATTCTTCAGACTTTTAGAATAATTTCTCTTTTCATTTCAACCATTTTATGAAAGAGCAGAGTAAGAACAAAAGAAAATGGAATAAAAACTGTGGAAATAAAAGAACAATTTACTTGATCTAAGCAACTGGATCGGAAATTGATTAAAACAAAAACTGGCATTCTGTTAAAAAAGTAATGCCAGTAGGTAAGAAGCAAATGAGTTTGAAGCAGAAAGAAACAATAGAACAATGTCGAGAGACGAGAGAGTATTTTGTTTATTACTGTTCAGTTCTCTTTTGAAAGTTTCAATCCAATTAAATTAAAACGCATTACTTTCAACCTCGGAACAAAAGAAGTAGACCGACAATCTGATGTCTGAATAAGTAGAAGAAATAGAAGAAAGAAAAATAAATGCATCTTTAAGCAAAGGTTTCTTTGATATTCTCTAATTTTATACCAAAATGTTTGTGATTTAAACCTTAGTGAAGTCAATGAGTATATTTTAATATGTTTTATGAAGAAGATTTTCACCGATAAATACTGAAAGCGTGATGTAAATGTGGACCACAATGGATCCGTAGTTAGTGAGGTAACTGGGGATATTACAGTCAATGTGAACTTGAATCCTACGATTTTTTTACGGCCACTGTAAGTAGGTATGTAGGTTGGTAGATATGAAAAACTGTGTAAATATTTCGATAAGCTTGTTGCTTTGAAAGATACGGTTAGGAAGAAGCAAGCGGATGCTTTCAAATCTGACAATCGTCAGTAAGAGAACTTAAAATCAAAATTATTCGATGAATGATTCGGATTAGTATACCCACCTTTGTAGTTTCGATCATTACATTTCGGCCGGTGAAATCTTCGGCCTTCTGCAAGTGTATGTCAGATCCGGTAATTTTCCATTTTTTTCAGTCGAGTTCTTGTCACTCGGTTTAGCGAGGAGGTGAAAGCTGAAAACAATTGAAGATTATCAGATGCAAACTACATCTGAGGAAGGCCAAAGAGCCCATCGTTGAAATACAGTGATCGAAACAACTGTCGATATTATTCAGAATAATTAAATGGATAATGACAATGGATCACCCCAGAAAATCAAACAACATTGGACTTGCCCAGTTTGAAGAAAGTTACCAACGAGGCAACAATATGTCTCTGTGAACTCAAAAGTGTTTTTGTTTTGTATAGACAAAGCTTATTTCATGTACACATCTAAAGACTATCTATTGCTCCACTAAATTATCAATATTATTATAATATATATCATATCATTATCAATACTAATAAGCTGTACCTTTGTTTCAGTTGTTATAATGGCAGATACAAGTATTGATATTCTGAGGCATTATTTTAAGATGAACCTCAAAGCCACAGAAGCTGCTCACAGATTTGGGGAACTGGAAGAAAATGAAACAATATCTGACCGTACTTCCCAAAACTGGTTTAAGCATTTTAAGGATGGTGACCTGTTCCTTGAAATAAAGCCCAGAAGTGGACGGCCATCAGTTGTCAATTACGATGGTTTAAAACGTAAGGTAGAGGAGAACCCGACCACCAACACTCGAAAACGTATATCAATAATTTAGTGGAGTCATAGATAATATTTAGATTTGCACATGAAATAAGCTTTGAAGTGGAGGTCTGTAAAAAACGAAAACACTTTTGAGACACCCTAATACAGGGGTCGTCAACCTTTTTGCCTCTGCGGTTTGGATTGCGTATTAATGAGCGGGCTGTGGGGAAGATGAATGCCATAAAAAGCTTGAAATTTGGGAATTATCCATTTAAATACATCTAGTTATATTTTGCCTCAAATCAATTATTAACGCACCCGAAAAATCATTTGCGCTCAACCAACGATGCCAATTAGTAATCAAAGAACTCAATTTAGTAGCAATTTATTTTAATCAAGACATCTTTTCAATCTATTTAAAAGACACAAAGAATCTTTAAAATATAAAAAGTGAGCCTAATATGCAAATATCTCCTAATGGGCCGGTCAAAATCCCTTTGCGGGCCGGATCTGGCCAGCGGGCCGTAGGTCTAGCCCTGTCCTAATAAAAAGAAGCCTGTTTTGTGGATGTGCCACGTAGCACTGAAAGCCTAGGAAAAAAAATCACACGAAGCATAAAACGATTGGACGATTAGGTAACAACTGTCACAAACAAATGAGGACAATTGCCACTTCTACAGTAGAAATGCCAGTCTTGTTTAGAATTTAGCACAGATTCGCTGTGGGAATTGAGGAAACCGAGGTAAAATTAATTACAAGTTCCAATTCCCCTTTTTTAATCGGCCTAAAACCGAATTAGGAGGATGACAATGGAAGATAACAGGTTTTAAGTAGACGCTAGCAATTAGAGAGTAGATAACTTAACAGAGGAAAATGCGGTAATTGTCTTTCTTGTTGGCTGGGGATATAGGTTTTTCTTTTCAAGTGTTCCCCAAATGAGACTCAGTCGACAATTATTCACACCTTTCTCGAGTTGCTGATAATTAACGGAAGGGGTAACTTCAATCTTGATTAGATCAATTTGTTTTAGCATTCATTACAGGCTGAGTGAAAAATCAAATGTGCCTTATGTTGACGCGTATGATGAAACCTTTTTATTTGATTTATCAGATACGTAAAGCCATTTTGACGTATTCGAGAGGATGAGGTGTTTTTAAACTTGTCATCTTGCATTGATTTCGAGTGAAATATATCAAGTAACTGATTTAATCAATTGTAGACACTTAAAGTAGGTGTGGGTGCACGGACAGTTAACTCGGCGAGCCGAGTTCAAACTCCAGGCTGAGACAGTTTGTGTTCACTTCGCACTAATGCGCTTGGGAAAGGCATGGATCCACTTCCGTTTTCGCTTTCTTCCATCACCAGATATCTGGATAAGAATTCTCGTCACTGGTATGCCATGATGTCCGAAGGGGGAAAAGTGTGGACGAGTGAACAACTCTCCGATACACTCTACTGTTGCAAAAAGCTCGTATCTTACCCCCATAGGTTTTTTGACAGAGGCCGATAAAAAAATAGGAAAATAACTGTGAAATTAAGACTGGGTGATTGAATTACAATGAAAGGATTTCAAGGATTAGGCAAGTCCAACAACGCGAATGTAACAGAAACTATCGATTCTTTGGGCAGATTAAATCGAATGTAAACCAATCATAAACATTAACAAATAAATTGACACAAAATACAGAGTATATGCACGATATAGTCAAGAGAAGATTAATGTGCTTTAAAGACAAGAAAGAGTTTTTATTTCTAAGATGACAGCGTAAAACTTCATTTTAAGAAGTCTGGGAACGCTCAAAATTTTTCCCATATAAATTAATAGTAATTGCTTTTCACTTTACATAGTAACTACGTTTAGATAGCGGGAAAAATATATGTCTGGTTAGTCATTCAATAGAAACCGTCACCTGACCAACGACATTTGGCACCATGCCGGGTTGGGTGTGATCAATTAAGAAATTAGAAAAAGGGGTGATCAATGAACGAGTTATTTCTCTCGCCTTTTGTTGGGCAGTGATTTTTTAATAAACAAGCGTGAATGCTGCTGGATCACAAGCGTGAATGCTGCTGGATCAATTTAGCATAAAGTTAGATTGCAAATCTAACTCCCACTAAAAACCTATTTTGTGGGGAATTTCAAAAAACAAAAACAAATCGTTTTTTTCTAGATCTAATATGTTGAAAATGTCAGCCCTCTAGCTCCATTGATGCGGCCTGTACGCGTGATACATTGCCAGACAGACAGCCAGGCCGACCAAGTTAAAAACTGAAGAAACCTATGTTGACAGTTTTGGTGACTGTTCTGACGGTTATATATTTAGGGTATATAATTTTGGGTTTGGTACAGTTCCTTGTAATGTATATCAAAGTGGCATTATGAATTGTCAGAATCACGAATTCTATTGTCACCTCTTTGTGTCTCTTTAAATATGACCAAATGTAACTCATATTCCCATCCTTTGGTTCGTAGGTATTGAGTGATTATCGCAATACGTATTCTCTTAGACAAAATGCCACGCTCTGAAACCATAATTCAGCTGTAAAGTTCGCGTAAGACGATACCAACACTTGCTAAATAATAGCTGAAAATGTCCTACGGTCTAGTGATAAAGGGTGCCAAGTCAGGTTAATATGACTACAGAGGACGATTCATCTTGGCTCGCACGTTGGAATTGATGAATAGGCGTCAGAAAATCTGTGGATTTACTTACTAGCATGTTCTGACAGAAGCGAGGAAAAGTGCAAAAACGGAAGTTTCGGACACCAGAAAAACTCGAAAGTTGCCGAGGAACTTCAGGAGAAAAACCTTCACATTTGTTGATAAAAAGAACAAATACAAGCCATTCACACGACACCTGATATATTTCACCTGTCCGAGTAAAGAAAGGGGTGAATATACACAAAATGAGTTAAATAGATTGTAGAATAGATATCTACCTATTTATCTATCTAAGCATATTCACATCTATCTATCTATATCTACCTCTCTATACCTATTCACATCTATCTATCTATTTATTTACATATATATACCTATTCACATCTATCTAAACCTATTCATATCTATCTATTTATATCTATTTAAAACTCCTCACATGTGTATGTGAAAATGTATACTGAAGTGGAAAAAAACAGAGAGTGTGTTGATATTTTCTATAGTTTTGAGAAGGGTCATTAACATTCAAATAGTTTTCGGACGATTGAACCACTTCTTGTTGTTTGTGTTGTTAACACGGCGTGTCGTCCTACCTATCTTCTGAAGTCCAGATTGTTGACAGAGAACGCTGTTGGAAACAGAGAAAATTAAAGCGGCAGAAAGGATAATGAAACACCCGAATCCTACGTTATAACGGTTGCCTCCTTTGAGGTTAAAAACTTCTGTTTACCCCATCACATTCAAGGAAGGCCGAAGTATGTATCGGCCGATACGTCATGTTAACAACACAAACAACAAGAAGCAGTTCAGTCGTCCGAATAATTCTTTGAAAGAGAGAGTGTTGTTCGTAGGGGAGAAGAGGGAGGGGCGATGAGCCCAGAGTGTTGGTCAAAAATAGGTCAGGTTCTGGCTATATAAGACATAGGTGCACGCACCCTCATGAAATCATCAGCAAGCATGTACGCGCTCATACCAATTACTCAGACCAAACACAAACAAATCCCACATACGGGTACATGTATGTATATATGTGTTCATGCACTTACATGTGTGTGTATTTATGTATATTTGTATATGTATGTATGCATTTGTATATACCCACTCTTAAGAAGAGGGAACACAACACACAAGAGACCTAAATCATACAAATACCTCCCACCCACTTAAAGGCTGATAGACATAAATCTAGACACTTACACCACTACAATAATAAAATGAATCCTCTTGTTACCCCATAATGAGAACATAGATAGCCAGAACATAACATTTTCTAGTGTCCAACACCCGTTCTTTTGCAGAAAATGTATACTGAACTGGAAAAGGAGAGAGAGAGAGTTTTGTTGATAGGGGAGAGGAGAGAGAGCAAGAAATTCGTCCTTTAATAAATAAGTATCCAAAATGTTGGATACTTATTTATTAAAGGACGAATTTCTTTTTAAACAATGTTCCATTCCAATTTTCGGAGAAAAATACATTTTTTTCATATGATTCCTACCGCACCTTTTATTAATTTGATGATTTATTTAATTTATATATTCATGTTTTCGTTGATTTTTACAGACAAATATTCTGTAACTGCTCGAAACGAACACTTATTTTGGGATGTAACAAAAACAGGAATATTTTCAGTTTTATTCGATTAATTATAATTTAGGCTTTTATTCTTGAAAACAAATTGTTCATAATTTTTATCGATTATTTCGATAAATCCAATATTTTTTATTCTATCTCTATCGGGTTTAGACTGAAATTTATTTAAAAATATTATTAAAAGGATGAATAATTAAATATAGAACAAATATTTACTGCGTGTAATTTTCATATATTTTAATCCGTTTTTTGTTCATGTAAATTGACCACTATTTCAAATTATGGGAGCTGCAGACAACAACATTCCTATTTTTGCAGGGCGCAGCTATGGTACATTTTAATTTTGTTTATTTTTCTACTCAAATATATTTGTACTGCATGGTCTACCATACATTTTTAAAACCAGGTGGCGCGTACACGGTTTTTTAAAAATTTTATTCATACCTATTTAGCAGTAGTCGAAGCAAAACTGGGGGAAAAAAATACAATTGAACTTTCCTTTTTTAAATAAGTTTTTGTGTTTCTTCTTGGGGAACAAAATAAAAAGTGAAAAAAATAACAAACCTTTCATCAAAAAATATCGACATCGTCAGGGACATCTTTGATGTTTAACTTTTCTAGTGACATGTTTATTACTACTAAAACACTGTAGAGATTTAGTAGATTAAGCGGAAGTCGTTTGACCAACAACTAAATAATACAATATTTCCCTTAAAACAACATTTTTAGACTCATATTAGTGCAAAATAACTTTACGAAACGATATATTATAAGTATATTATTTATGTATACAAAGATAATCATATAATAATTTCTTCAAAATGTATTCCAGGTGCTAAACATTATTTGTATGCACATCAGATAACTATATAATTTTTCTACCGCCCCCTTTTAGAGCATATATTTTATCAGTCCCCTTCCCCCCGTCGGTCAGAAATGATATCTTGAAAATTAAATTTTAACAAAATCTTTTTTAGTTTAAGCATTTATTTTATAACTAAAAATATAATTCCATAAAAGTATCTAATAATAGTACTTGCGTAATTAATGGGAAGGATGGGAGTTATACGACTTATGGAAGTATCAATTTGTATTCTTTGCCCCTTGCCTCCTTCACCATCCCTTGTATTCCAATGCCCCCTACATTCGCCAGCAATATGTGCTCTAAGGTATCAGAAAAGTCTAACAACTGGCAGACCTCGAAGAAGATTTTGGGGCGTCCGAAACATTTTTCCCATATGTTTCTTCGATTTACGCCATTTCAGCTCATGAAAGGTTTTTATATGAACGCTCTACTTCCAGATGTATGTAGTCATTGGTTTCTGCGAACAGCTGGAGAATACAAATAGTAAAAAAACAAGTGCCATCCAGCGCACCCTTGAGTCTTCCAGTGCCCCCAAGGGGGCAGTACCGGTCACTTCTCACTGCTCTAGCGATTCAAAGACACACATAACGAAATATTTGAATGCTGACAAGCAAACGTGTTTTTTTACTCTTTGTATTCTCCAGCTGTTCGCAGAAACAAATGACTAAATACAGGTTTCTCCCACTATTTTTCTTGTTGGTAAATTTCGTCATCCCCACCTGTTGATGTTAATACATTCTCCCTGCGTTATTACCATGGTTACTAATTATCCGTTACGAATTTATTCAGTTATTCTTTTCTAATGAACCAATAAATATTTTTCTACAATATTCGCTCTACTAACGTAGAGCCTTCTTCGGTTGGAAACAGAGGTCTATTAATATATATATATATATACATATAAATCTAGGAAATATATTCCATATTATTAATCTATTAAAAAATATTAGTATACATTAAATAAAATATTACTATAAATTAAATAAAAATATTACTGATTTTATTATTATAATTGAATAAAAATAACACTTATTTTATTAAAAATCATCTAAATAGCAATTTTGGATATCTAGATGCAACCATAAACATTTCTATTTCGATGAAAAACACTGAATTAGCAACATTGAACAAGGGACGTAACTAACATTTCGGTATGTCAGTCAGAGTCGGCAATTGATGCAAGCGCATCTAAAAAATCAAAACCAAACTATCATTTGATCTCCTAGCTATTTTACCTGGGCTAGAAGCATTTATTGTTTGCAGAAGTAGAAAAAAAGTAGTCACCACAAATGGTGTGTAACATGTGGGAATGAAACCAGTGACAGTAGGATTAGGGCTTTGGGATTTCAAATGGTTGTCAGTGATCGAGTGGCCAAGATGGTATAGGTTTTGTACCCTGACATAGCAAGTTCCCCTGTTACGGAATAGAAGTTTGAGTCTTGTCTGAGGTTATTTCTTTGTTCTAATTTAATTTTCGTTTCATTTCAAGGCCAAAGAATTCCAGCTGGAAGTGTATGGATAAAAAGTAAAAAGAACAAACGTAAATGTGTCTAATAATCAAAATCATTTCTTCCAGAAACTCAGACAATTTAGAGTTCGACTAATTAGAAACGGTCAACCAAAACTGTCAACATAGTCAACATGGGTTTCTTCAGTTTCTAAGTGATTCTGCCTGGCTGGCTGGATATGTAGGTATGTATGTGTCACATGTACAGGCCACGCCAATGGAGCCAGTTACTCCTTATTATGTCTAGAAAAAACTTTTTGGTTTGTTTTCTGCCCCCCCTCCAGTTTTATGGGGAGAGTTCAATCTACAATGTAAGTCTATGCTTAATTGGTCCCTTAGTGTCCGGCAGCGTTCACGTTTGTTTTTTGTAAATTCGGATTAATGATGCAACAAACGACATGAGAAGTAACTTATTCATTGATCACCTCCTTTTCCAATTTTTTAACTGATCACCCCCAACACGGCATGCTGTCAAAAGACGTTGGTCACATGACAGTTTCTATTGAGTGACTAACCCGACCTGAATTATTCGTATTTTTTACCTCTGCCTACAAAGTTCAAAGAGGTATGTCTCTCTGTTTGTCCACACGATATCTCCAAAAGTTCTCAATGAATTTCAATGGCATTTTGTGGAAGGGTCGGCCATTGGCTAAGGAAGAATTGATTACATTTTGGGGCGAATCCAGGAATTCTTTTACCCACACACACACTGCACCGTAGTTATGTATGAATTGATGTTCATTCAGTTTTAGTGACAATGGTGTTGGCAGAGCTATGTGCTCTTTGAGTAATTTCTAGTTTTTGACTTCATCGTTACAATCTACGACTTTTAAAGTAAGCAGCGTCAATCGAAAATAAAGAGATAACTTTTGACGTGATTGAGCACGTCTGACATGGACGTTTGCCTTTAACGATTTGGCCACGGAGGCTTAACGGCTTTGTTCAGTCTTATCATTATCATCGTCATCATCGGCCAATTCAACTGGACAAAGACCTTTCTCCTTCCATAACGACTGTATGGTTATGTTGGATTCTTAGAAGGTAGTGGCTAATTGAGCTCACCCGTTTTCACTATTTTCTGGTGAGTTATTTTGAATCCTGAATTGTACTTCTCCTAGACTGGTTACCTCCCAAGGCTAGAGAGCCCAGTCTGTCCTGTTATTTTACCCATGGCTGGAGGAGAAGAAATAGATCCATGCCTTTCCCATGGGAATTAGTGTGAAGTGAACAGAAACAGCCTCGGCCGGAGTTTGAACCACTTGCATCACTTGCACGCACCCCCTCTCATATAGCTACACCTTTCTTTTCATACAATGGTTCATGCCTCAAAATCCAACTTGGAAGTATAAAAGACGAAAAGAAAAAGAATAGAGGAGCGGAGGGCAGACATAATACAAAAGGGGCGTGAGCAAAAGACAATTCAATTTAAAGTTCCAATGAAGATCAATCGAAAATAGGAGGATAGTGACAAAGGTCTATGGCAATAAAAGGTAGAGGAAAGTAGAAATGCTGGAATCCAATAATCTGGTTAATCATCATTGGCTCTTGGGGTTTTTTGCTGAGTTATTTTAACTAAAATTTAGATTTTCCATCTGCTGTGCAAATAGCGCAAAAACGTGCAGCAACAACACGAAATGGCGATTGCATGAACTACTTATATAATGAACTAGATGAAACACGCCCTGTCGGGCGGTTCCAGCTCGTATGTATATGCATATATGTATATTGAACGGAAAGTTTAGCAGGCCTGCATACTCAATGGATCTAGTAAAAAGTTTTGAGAAAAGAAATTTGAGGGTTTTATAGGAGGGTTCTATTTACAATGTAACTATAATGCTAAACTGAACCCTTATTTTCCGTTCAATATACATATATACATATATACAGATACATACTTGTTTTAAAGGTTTTTAGAGGGTGATTCTATTTACATAAACTAAACCTTTTCTTTCCGTTCATTGACGCCGTTTTGGCGCAGATCAACCAAATTCTCTGTGCTTAGTGGACCTGGTAGAAAGACTATTTGTTTTTTCTAAAAAAAAGCTTTTTATGGGTTTTAGAGGGGTTTCTATTTGTAATGTAACTATAATACTAAACTGAACCCTAACTTTCCATTCAATATCCATATACACATGTCCATACTAACTGGAAAACAACTCGAAAGGATGGGTTTTTAGCTACGCCCACTGACTCACTGACAGATAGCAAACAACACATTTTATCTTAGGGTTAGGGCATAAACTTATCACAACTAAAAAAGGACCACTTCACACTCTCGAAATTCAAATGCAACTAAACTAGTGTTCGTTTCAAAGGCGTAAATGTGTGGAACGTACTCGTCGTACAAGTCACGTATGAATCATTTTGACTACAACCCCTACCCAGCCCCCTGTCATTAAAACTCTGTTGTTTTCAACCCTGCCACGGCTACTATTACTGTTATGATTTAATAGGTTTAACAAATAAACTATTGATGACAAAGGTAATAAGATAGATTATTGATGACAAAGGTAATACGATTAGATATATTCATATTTCAAATCTTAATTATTTCGTTGGCACTAGTATTTTTCTCGCTTACTTTTTATTTATTCATTGATTTATTGTGAACCTGTGACCCAGTCAGCAGGAACTTGAAAACCAGTAATGGGTCGGGACCCGTACTTTGAAGAACCCTGCACTAATTGTACGATTGGCATTTTGAGATCTCACTTCCTATATAGATTTTAAGTATTTGTCGTGTCACTATACGAGTATGCGCAATCGTTAGAGTGAATGAGGGGCTGGTCGGATTTGTTGAATAGATTCTAAATGTGATATCACGTGTTCCATAAATAAGTAATACTAGCAATGATGATAATGATACGTTAGATGAAATATTGCTGTGGATATCTACCTGAATTCAATCAATTTTAGAAGAAGAACGTGCATCGTTCGTTCACTCAGCAAAAGCCTAGATTCCATGAACTTTAGCAGAAAATAGAGCTTATAAAATGGGCGATTATTATGGGGGCGAGAGGGTACCCAAGGGAATCGTTATTGATCTGTTTTCTTGATTATGAATGAATGAGTAACCCCCCCCTCTCTCTCTCTCTCTCTCTCTCTCTCTCTCTCTCTCTCTGTGCCACGCCTCACCCTGTCAGCCACCATTTTGTATTTAAGAGATTAAGTAACGCAATCGACTCTCTTTATAATGTTCATCGATATTTACATTTTTATATGCAACCTGTCCATCCCCTACGCGATCTATTTATAATCCAATGTCTACAAAGAAAATAAACAAATACACAAGATAAAAGAAGAAAAACAAACAAACAAAAATACGCCGATAAACGTAAACGTCCTTTCTCTTGTCGATATTTAGCGATGTCCACGCCTTTCACACAAAAAGAACTGCGAAATGATTATACTGACCTAGAGCACACACCATCATCATCTTCATCATGTTCTTCCGTCATAGTCAAAAATGACCATGATCTCAGTTCTGAGTGATACAGTTGCACCGCGGGGTCTGAAGTCATGACTTATTAAAGCGAGGGACAGTTGCGCACATCGTCAGCACCCTTTCTCTCGACCCTGCCTGCAAGACGACGGCTGAAGACAGACCGGTTTGTAGTGGATTACCTGAGCGCTCAACGTGTCACGCTGTACTCGCCACGCTCCACAATGCGTTGTTGATTTCCTCTGCGCAGTCGAACAAGTCCAGAGAAAGGTTGTATTTTCCTGGTTTGAAATCAGAGCTCTCCTTCTCCTAGACGGGTTGCCAATCAAGGTTGAAGATCATAGTCTGCCCTTTTATTTACTCATACATGAGTGCAGGGGAGCTGGAGAAGAGATGTATTCATGCCTTTCTAATAGGAAATTAGTGCGAAGTGGACGCCCACTGTTACAGCTGGAGTGTAAACTCGGATCGCCAATTCTATTTTCCGTCCTGCTAACCGTTAGGCCACCTGCACATCCTAAAGCACATATAGGTGGAAGTGAACTTTGCAAGGTTACCTCCCTTTATTTTTAAAAGGTATATTTTTGTAAACATCTACCTTTAACATAATGCATTGAATCTTTAACGAAATTAGAAATTAAGGTAACCTCAAAGATGGACTGCCCTACAGGGCTAAAGGCCTCCAATTGCCCTGCTATTTACCCATAGTTAGAAGTGGATTCATGCCTTTCCCAAGGGAATTAGCGCGAAATGAATGTAAGCAGCCTCGTCCGATTCGCCGATTCCGTTTTCCGTGCCGGTAACCATTATGCCACCCTGCACCTCCACATAAACGGTTGCTAAATAATAATGGTAATAATAACACACCCGAAGCCGTCCAAGCGAATAGAAGAAGCTTGATTGCTTACGCCTTTGAACATCGAATAGATCACCAAATCCAAGAGAACACATCTTGTCAACGTGATTAGAGACAAGAAGATCTGACAGACAGTGGATGTAGCCATTTCATCAGACCACAGGTTGAACATAAAAGAGAAAGTGAAAAGCATGACATATATATTTGAATCCTACCATTCATACTATATCATATTCATTCTGCCATTCTGTAGTCATTATATAGCGTGTCTTGCAAAGTAGTTAACTTCTGCGGATCATCAAGGTGTGACTGTCGTCTGTCGTCATGCTCTGATGAATCATCGACACTGCCTCGAAAAAACAAAAACAAACAAACTGTGGAGTATGTTGGATGGTGGCGACTGTATTAATATTATTAGAGTACTTGGAAATGTCTCGATGACACTTTCTAAAAACTGGAAGAGTTGGAGATTTGAGGAAGAATTGAGTTTTATTGTTGAAATCTTCACGAATAATAAAGAGAGACCTGGAATATTGACAAGAATTGCAGTTACTTGATCTCGGCAAAAGGCACCAGATACAACTGGTTTGAATATTCACACAACAAATGAAATAACAGGGTCTGCCCAGGGTTGCAAGTGGTCGGTGTTCGAGCTTAGATAAAAGTTAGGATTGGCGTAACACAATCTTCCTACCTACATTTTTCCATTTGGCCATGTGCCATACTAAGCTAAGCTTAGTAACTTATGAAAAATAACGAAATATACGTATCATTATTATCTTAATTAATTGAAGTGAATCTTTTAAAAGTCTCGCAGCTCAAAGAGGTGAAATGATGCTACCGAAAGTAGAGCAAGTGCAAGTTCAATTCATCTTTGGGTTGACAATTTAGATTTTTGGAAATTAAAATTTAAAAGAAAAACATTGAAATTGGCGACCCTGGACGAAAAACAAAAGGAATCTTAATTGTTAACACTGCTGACTTTCCTAGCGTTCTGTTGACGATGGTTTTTGCTTTCTGGTAACACTCTTTGGAGTCTGACAATCAAAGAAAACGGACGTCATTTTCGAAGCTCTTAAGAAGCAACGGCAGTTAATGGATGTCATCAAAATGTGATTATTTGTTTATCCATGTATTATTTATCTTGAGCCTGGAGGCGCGTTCTGACAATCAAAGAAAACATACGTCATTTTCGAAGCTCTAAGAAAACAACATTTTTTAAGTGATGTCATAAAAATATTAATAATAAAAACTAGTGGCTTTTCAAAGTCTGTTTAACAGATCCATCAACTCCAATTGTCTTGGTTTCATTGGAATCAGTTGGAATCAGTTGGAATCAGTTTGTTGATTTGTGAAGCATCCGTGCTTCTAGGAGTGCAACAACAAGTACACGTTGAACAAATACACGCACAGGCGTCTTCGTTCTGTGTAACATAGACCATTATTCTCAACCTCGAGGGATAGCACGACGACGACGACGACGACGACGACGACGAAAAGTCTTCGAATATCTGAGATGCGGAAATGATTGTGACTGCCACACAAATCGTCTACTAATAAAATACTAATTGTTTTTTTTTATCGGAGAGATTTCGCCTGCTTAAATTAAATTAGAGCACAAAGAAATCGTTCGCTGATTGCAAGGATGAAACTGCTCGTCACAATAAAGCAAACATATAATGACGAACAAATAACGAACAGATTCACTGGTCGAACATTAATGCTGTTATCTGATTCTAGAAGTTCAGGACGTTTTAGGACTTTTATTTTGACAGTGACGAATGCGATTCTGAATCACTGACTGTCAAGGCTGAGAATGGATATGACGGCTTCTGTTTGAAATTTTGACTTGAACTTGACTCAAGTTGACTTGACTTGAGCCACCTAACATTACGAAATGAAGAAAATTGGTATCTTCAGGAAAATCTGGTTTGTTATATTTAAATAAAGATGATTATAATGGAACTTCTTAAACAGATAAAAATCAATCAATCACGCTTCAATTTCTCTATCTCTCTATGTATATTCACACAATACCCCATATTTCAAAATATATGAATCACATATGTATATGTATACACACTTA
>VCCN01006957.1:39127-59980 GCA_006491835.1 Architeuthis dux
GGGTGAATTAAACCTGATCATGTGTCAAATTTGTCATCAGGCCAACAATTTTAGCAACAAGCTACATGTTATGGCAGCAAAAAAATGAAATCTAATCCGGTATGGAAGATGGCCAACAGGCAGTTGCCCAGAGGCTCCACGATATTGGGAGCTGCAAAACTCAATTCGAAAAATAAAAATTATTATTAAATGGCAGAGAACATTCTGTAAACCTATGTTTGCATTTATGTTTAACTCAGTTCTTGACTCTTTATTGAATCCATGTATACCCAGTGTATTGCTTTGCCCGGGGGTCTCAAATATTCTGAAGGTGACCCAGCCAACAAGGTAGTATCTTGGAGAGTGCCACAGTCCAATAGAGCCCTATTTGTAAGGTTGACTAGTGAAATGCCTAATTGTGTGGTAGAGTGAGAAGCTGGCCTATGTAGTTGTCACTTCTGGATAGAAATTAAGATACTGCACAAGACCTCAAGACTGACTCGCTCGTTCATTGTGAATGCGACGGTCACACAGTACACAAGCTCACTCAATGGTGCCGCACTGACGAACTAGTAATGCCAGGGGAGAGTGTCTGTTCACGCATGCACAGTAAGGCCCTTTCCGATTGGTTACATCAGGGCTGGTTCTCGAGATATTCAAAATGGCTTGGTACTTTCCAGACAAACACCATAATTTTTGCCTAGTATTGATTTTAAAATACCCCTTGGGCACAATGGGTTCAGTTTGGCTGAAGAAAGACAAAATCTAAAAGAATATGCTCCATCCATATCCAACTTTTATTCAACATTAACACCACCAAAAAAAAAATTTTTTTATTAAAATGCTACTACATTTACTCATTTTAAATGTACGGCAAAACAAAAATTAAAAAAATAAAAACAATTCTTGTTTTTTTTTTTTTACAAGCACCATTCAACAGTACAAACATCATTTAGTCATTTTCTTTTAGTAACAAACTAAGTGAAATGTCATTCAAGTAAGCGGTGGTAGTAGCAGCAGCATGCATTTGGAGGCAAGAATTCCAAGTCATAATACAACAAGCCATGGTTCATACCGTATATAACACTGACATTTAATGAACTATAGAAATATTATGTGTGTCCAATGCAGGGCTCGAAATTAATGTCGTTCTGGGGGACAAACAAATATCTTCCACAGGACAGAAGTGATTAAAAGATAAAAAAAATTAAAAATTAAAAAATTAAAAATTAAAATTTTTTAAAATCACTTCCATCCCAGAGGGGACAGGTATCTTTCTTTTTTTAAAAAATTTGTTGAGGATTGTTCTTGTTATGGTAGAAAAACAAAGTCAACTCCAGGTTTGGACTGGAGTTTGACAATGATTTATTATTTATACATTATAATTATTCATGATAAATTCTATAGTTTTGAGAAGGGTCATTAATATTCAAATGGTTCTTCGAACGATTGAACTCCTTGTTATTTGTGTTGTAAACACAATGTTTTAGCCGATCCATTCTTCGGCCTTCTTCAGGTGTAAAATCCGAGTATGATGGGTTAAACAGAAGTTATGTTTAAAGGGGGGGTAGCCCTTATAGCACATGGCCCAGGTGTTTCTGTGTTTGTCTTGTTGGGAGTTTAGATTTGTTGAGAAGTGGAAGCCACATTGTGTTGAAATAAGGCCGAAGAATGGATCGGCCGAAACGTTGTGTTTACAACACAAATAACAAGAAGGAGTTCAATCGTCCAAAGAACCATTTGAATTATTTGAGTTTTTCTTTCAAGGTTGAAGCTTGGCTACCAGAGAGTAAGTCAATGGATCTAAATAGAAATTAAGCTGACAATGCCTGATGGTACATATTTTTTTTCTTGTAAAATTTTCTGTATTGCATGCTTGAGATGACTGTTCACTGAAATTACTTTATTAGCACACGGTCTCATCACCTTTAGCACTTTGCATTCTTTTTCAAGATCGCCAAGATTTTGTGTACTTAGTGTATCAGGGCATGCAAATCTAATGTGATATACATTTTTGTAAAAGTACAAAAGCAATCTTCAGATATATTTGGGGGGGGGGGGGGTAATATCTTTGACTTTGATTTTTCAAAATCTGCCAACACAAAATTCAATCAGTCACAAAAAAAAAAAAGGGAATTAAAAAAAAAAGCAGAAAAACACCATGACAGTATCACATAGCCCACTGGTCAGAGCCAGGTTATTTTTGATAGTGAAAATGTATTTTCTGCAAAAATCGTCTTGTTTTTCAATAAGAAATTTGTTTAATTATGACTTAAAAAACTCATTCGATCAGAAATTCATAATTAATAATCATGAAAATAAAATATTATTTACAAAAACATTATTAGCAGTAATAAATTTTCAGGAGCACAAAAACAGGGGAAAAAAAAATTATCAATAAAAGTTTTTTAGTGATAAAAAAACATTGGGTGAATGAAATTATTTTTAATGATAAAAAAATTATTAGAATGACTAAAATTCAAAATTTAATTTATAAAATTATCATTAGCAATAATTAAAAATCAAAGAAAAAAAAATGATATTTTCAATTAAAATAAAATATTATTTACAGAATTAGTTTCAATCTTTCGAGAAAGATAAAGAATATAGAAAGGATCTGAGTAAGAGGAAAGACGAGCAGATTGTAAGGACAATTCCAATGAATAAAAATAGATTGGAAGAAAAGAGGGCACAAATTGGTCAGCAAAAGGCATGAACACCAAAAGAGGTTCAGATTCCAATGAAAGAAATCAACAACTTTTCTGATATCAAGAGAGGCCAATTTAGATTTTCAGTTTTTAAGTGGGTCTGGCTGGCTGGCTATCTGTCGCAAGTACAGGCTGCACTAATGGAGCTAGAGGGCTGAAAATTCAAACATTTACTCCTTATGTTTAGAAAAACCTTTTTTTTAATGTTTTTTGGAAAATTCCCCCAAATTAGGTTTTTGGTGGTGGGGGGTCAATTTACAATGTAAGTTTATGCTAAATTGGACCTTTAGTTTGCGTAATAGTAGTTTTTTGAAAATTCAGACTTTTTTAGTGATCACCGCCCAACAAAAGGCGAGAGAAGTAACTTATCCATTGATAAATATAACATAAGTTTTTTTTAATTGATTACCCCCAACAAGGCATGCTGCCAAAAGACGTTGGTCGCATGATGGTTTCTATTGACTTACTAACCAGACAGGTTTTAATTTTGACGTGATTTTTAGGGCCAAGAAACCATGTTGAGTCTTTCCATACCTAACTACAAAATATGATAACTTTGTCTCTTTGCATCAATTTTTAAAAATAACATTTCACATTGAATCTGTTACTAAGTTTTAAATGCTTTTTAATCAAACGTCAGGTTAGTTTGTTATATTATGTGATTGCCAACGACTACGTGCAGTCAAGGGTAGCAAAATTTGATTGCAAGTTATCAATTCCGATTCAGTGATTCTACACTTTCTATATTACTATACTGCCCTCAACTCTTATGAACGACTGGCAGTTTAAGGTTAGCAAGTTTAGCCAATTATCAACTTTTATTTAAAGACAATAATTAATTGGTGTGTGATGCCTATATGACACATACAAAGATATTTGGAACTGAAGTCATAGCCGCGGTACAAAGAAAACAAATTAATTATTACTGAAATGTCAGACATATTTGTTTTAATATATGGCTGTTTAGCAAATGAGAATTGATTTACTTTGCAAGTAAAAAATGTATGTTCTAATATTTCTGTATATTTTCTTAATCTGGGACCCCTTTATAACATATGTTACGGGCCTCATACCAACTTAATCCGACCTTCTATCAAATGTGACTAATCAAACTCTTAGCAACTCCTACTACTGACCCAGTAGTGTAGCCGAGGATTTAAGGATTATAGTTAATCTACTGGATTTCTACTAATATTCTACAATAACGAATCTCGTTAAAATGTTGGAGCCGGGCCCCCAAATCTTAAGCTACGCCCCTGTTCTGACCGTTTGAAAAAGACCAACAAATTTAACTGATAGGAATTGTGCACGGTTTTTATAGAGGGTCTCGAACAGTGATTCTGAACGTGGGGTGCACGCCCCACAGGGGGACAATTTGGAATTGGTGCATCTGATTAAAGTTATCTCCCTTTGAAGTTTAGGTAACTATTCTATTCACAGAAGAGCTCGGGGCTTGAAATTAATGTCATCCCGGGGACAGTAAAAATATGTTCGTGACGAACAAATATTTTCACTGGGACGACTTCCGGGACGGAAGTGATTTAAAAAACATTTTTTTTAAAAATCACTTCCGTCCCGGAGGCATCCCCGTGAAGATATCTTTTTTTTTTTTAAAATTTGGTGAGGATTGTTCTTGTTTGGTTGTTTTTGTTACCGTAAAAAACAAAGTCAACTCCAGGTTTGGACTGGAGTTTGACAATTATTTCCTCAACATTTTAATGGTGTTTTTATTATGCTACTAACAACTATAGATGAAAATAACAAAGTAAAGAAACAATATTTTGATTTTGGGACGGATCACATTTCCTTCGGGACGTTTTACATTTCCTTAGGATGGTTCTGGGACGGTAGTGAAAAAAGTTAGTCTGGAGCCCTGGAAAGAGCGCCATTATTATTTTTTTAAATTTTGTTCACAGAAGAGTTCCAACTGTCTCAAGCAGATCACGAATCTAAGAGTTAAGGTGTTTTACATGTATCACTTAACTTCTAAATAGTTGTAAAAACTAAAATTCCTATATTGCTAGATTCCTCACAGTAAGCTAAATTAAGTATTATACTATTATTCTGCTTGTTATATGACCATTACACTTTCTTTATCATTCTCCTATCTTTCATCCTTGCAATGCAATGTAAGGATGGAAGAGAGTGCTTATGCTTGAATGGGAGCAAAAAGGACACAACCTTCATTATAACTGACATTCATTCATTACTCCTCCCTCTCACAAGTCTGAAGCCAAAAAATTAAGTCATAGTAGTAGTAGACCACAGGGATATAGACACATAGCAAAGGTAATCAATAATAACAACAGATATATTAGTTTCATTTGCCTTTGCATGTTATTATAGTTAATATAGATACATTTTATAGGTAATAAATTACTTAAATAAATAACTAAATCGCTGCGTTCGTGTGTGTATGCACAGAGATAACTGGCAATTGTACAAAGTCAATATTTGCCATATATATTAGTCAGCACACCAGGCAGTGCAGTCTTGAGTTTGAAGTTGTTTGGATCAGCGGTTCTCAAGAAATATAATGTACTGCGATTACTCAACAACTGACCATTGTATGAAGTTGACATTCACCAGTCAGCACACAAGTCAGCACACAAGTCAGCACACAAGTCAGTCCAGTTTTGAGTTTGAAGTTGTTTGGATCAGTGGTTCTCGAGAAATTTAATAAAAATAAATAAAAAACTACAGATTATATATCTTTTATGTAAAATTATAGATCTAAATTTAGATCTAAAATGGCAATAGATCTAAATCTAGATATTTTATATTTAAATTGGCAACACTGAAGAGAAGTAACTGAAATACCTTGAAGCCGTAATTTCATACGACCGATGGAAATTTATTTTACATGACTATTATGACAGGCTGCTTCATGAACCATAAAGTCTGCTCCTTTCCAAACATACATCTTTGGAATGGGCACTGCCCTAGTATACTTTAATTGCAGAAATATATATGCAAGAATAATGATATCTTAGTTTTCAACACCCGTGGAATTTTCATGGCTGTAGCCAGTTCCATATGATTTTTCTTTTTTAGAAATTTCTATAAGGACAGGATTTCAAGATCCTTTCTACATAATTGCACATGTCATACTGCATCAAATTTTATTGTTTCATGCCTCAACTGTGAGCACATCTACATTTTCTACAGTTTTTTTTACAAAAAAAAAAAATTGTACTTAAATCTTTTTTTCTTTCAAAATCAGCCTTTAAGGTCTGTTGTTGAGATAGGCCTTCCCCGAGTAAGTGTAACCATGGGGCCTTACCCTGCCCCATGACGTGTTGGCAGGAGGTGGATACGTGCCTTTCCCAAGGGCATTAGTGCAAAGTGAATGCAAACTGTCTCAGCCGTTAACCACTCGTACCTCACTTAAATTGGTGAAACCCAAATTTAAAGAATCAAACCATAGATGCAAGAGAGAAGCACGTGGCAGCAGCCCAACAAAGTTAAAAAGAAGTTTTTTTGAGAAGAACGACACGCGTTAAAAGATAGAAAAGAAGAAGAAGAAAGAAAGCATGCCGTTAGAAAGAAAAGAAAACCAGTTATGAGACAATGTCTAATAGAGGTTTAGTACGACCAATCCCAAAGAAAGAAAAAAAAGATAAAGCCGTGTTTTTAAGCCATCAAGTGGTACTGCTTAACTACCAAAACTGCAGTCATTCCCAAGAAGACATCAAGCAAGTAAGAGTTGCAAGATAAAGAAGGAAAAAAAACTATTTCTTAGTTTCTATCGTGTGGCATTCATCTTACCGAAAATCATCTTGCCAAAGTTGGTTTTACTGAACATTGATTGGTCATTTTTTTCCGGAGTTTATTATTTTCTAAAAACACTGGTTAACCTTTTTTTTATAAAATTACTGCGGTGGGGCTATGTTAATGTTTACAATTTATAAAAACAAAAGCATCTATTATAAATCTGGTATTTATTTACAATAATATTTAGTACTTATAACATATATCATGTATAAGGTTTATGAAGAAAAAACAGGAATTTATTAACAATTGTATGTGTCTGAATGTGATTTATGAAAAGTAGAAAAAGGATTTATTGCTGTAGATTGAGTATTTAAAATAAAAAGGAATTTTATTTTCATTTTATTCCAGCTATTGTTTGGAATAACATAGGTAATTGTATAGTTCAGCCGCGTAGAATTGTTGTTCATTGGATGGCATACATTATTTTAACATATTCTGGTGAAAATTTATGAAATGAAGCAGCACTAACTATGTGCTTTTGTTTTCACAAATTGTAAACATTACCATACCCCCATCGCAGTAATTTTAGAAAAAAAAATTAACCAGTGTTTTAGGAAAATAAACTCTGAAAACAAGTGACCAATCAACGTTGTTGTTGTTATATGCTTTTGTTTTCATAAATTGTAAACATTACCATACCCCCATCACAGTAATTTTAGGAAAAAAAAAAGTTAACCAGTGTTTTAGGAAAATAATAAACTCTGAAAACAAGTGCCCAATCACGTTCAGTAAAACCGACTTTGGCAAGCTGATCTTTGGTAAGATGAACCAGACCCCACCATATTGCAAAATGACTTTTTAAAAATACTTTGTGATAACATTCAGAAGGGACCATTCTCTATTATTATAGTAGAATTTGACTAATAAAGCACAGCTGTTGGTTATGGAAAAATATGCCAGAGGAAAATATAATGACAAGAACATTTTTAAAAAAATAATGATTTGGTATAGTGACATATGGGCGATCTGATTGTCTGTTTACGTTTTATAAACAAAAACCATGTTTTTGGTTCCAATTGGAAAAAAATGTTCAATTCTTGATGATTCTTTCTGAAATTTAGTTAGAATGTTGAGGAAACCCCCAGAGTTAAAAAAAATGGTGAGTTGTAGCTGATCCAATTTTATACGTTTTGAGATTTTTAGGATTTGATTAAACATATATTTATTTGTCAACGTATGGTATTCTTTATGGTAGGCAGGCAGTAATAGAATCCCAATGTAGCTAAGAGGGAATAATTTCATCGACCTGAAGTAGATTTATAAATTAATTAAAATTACGAGGATGGGTCAATAAGTCCATAGCTTGATCTGAAATTTTCACTGTGTAATGTTTGATCTAGAGGAGCAGAGTAGCAAAACAGTTAGCTGAATCGGCGAGGCGAGTTCAAATACCATCTGAGATAGTTTGTGTTCACTTCACACTAACACCATTGGGAAAGGCATAAATCCATCTCTTATCCCTCAAGCTATGGGTGAATAGTAGGGCAGACTGGCTCTCTAGCTATGATTAGCAACCAGTCTAGGAGATGGACAACTCTGATTCCAACCCAGTCTGAAGATGGTTAATTTTGACCTTGACACACACATGATGATTTCTTTTTCAAATGTTTGATCTACATGATTAATGGAGTAGCATTGGGTTATGTGCATTGACAAGGAAGGAGCTTATGTTGAAAAATAAATATTTGTTGTATAAAATTAATACTTTTTTTTTCATCATTAGGCTACAGACTTATTGACAAACCTACGTACAAATCTTTTAAATATAAAGTTATACAAATATACTTAACTTCATCAAAAGATTATTTTAGATTTGTGACTGAAGATTGTTTAAGGATCCTAATATTTCAGTACCTCCCCAAGTACAATAGGTGATCAGAAGTCAAGATGTGATGGGGATGAAAATGGGAATCTTTTGCTAAAATATTACCATATTTCAGAAAGACTTATGAATTTAGAAGTATTTGATAATGAAAGCACTACAATCAGTGTAAGTTGTCTTTTTTTTGTACTTCTTTGTTATCTATATGCCACTCTTTGTGACTTGTTCCTTCATTTCGCCAATCTCCACATCCGTTACGCTTATTTATGTTAACTCGTCAGGCTGCTATTCGTTACTATTGAACTGCAGAAACTATTCTTAATGCTATTAAGGAGTATGTCGCTAAAGGACCCACTATCTATTCAGATTCAGATGTTGACATGGTTACTTCACCAAGGAGATGAATGCAATAGGGTTTCATCACTTCACAGCAGTGTTGCAAATTTAGCACTAAATTTAGTGCATTTCTTGTTTTAGCAGTGCAAAAATATGCGTACGCGTTTAAATATTTTGGACATTTTTAGTATCTTTTCAATGTTTCTTGGACATTTTTGGCTATTTAAAAAAAATTTAGCACATTTTGGCAGTCAAAATATCTTTGGAGTTGGCAACACAGGTTAAGCAACAATATTAATTCATCGATCCCAAAACAGGAGTTAACACACAAAGAGCAGAATGGATGAGAGGATCGGTGGAATGGAGAAAGATGGCACAATGTGTGGCGTACAGATAAACAAGTAGTACAGAGTAACCTCCATTAACTGAATATCAATTATCCAAATTTCTGATTATCCGAACAAGGTTTCAAGATCCTGTAATTGTGTAAAGCATGGATTCCTTTTTTATGATCGGATCAGTTATCCAAACAAGTAATTATCCAAATAAAATAATCCCTGCTCGTCTCGTTCGGGTAATCAAGGTTTCTCTTTTTTTGTTTGTTTTTTTTACACTGCTGAGAATTTCATATGAATTTTCAGGAAAACAAAAATGGCTGCCAAGATTGTACATCTTGGCAGCCATTTTTGATTGATTGATCGTTTGATTTGTTTAGCGGCATATCAACCCTTTGTGTTTGGCGACTTTGGTAAACGGTTATTTTTATTTTAATCAGAGTCTTGCGACTTTGGTCAAAGGTTGTTTTTTGGGGGTTTTTTTAATTAGAGTCTTGCAACTTTGGTGAACGGTTATTTTTTATAAAATAGAGTCTTGCGACTTTGGTGGCGCCTGTTTGGAGGGGTCTTACCTCTCTGCAGGGGTTGCAGTTGGCGTATTCTAGTCCCCAGCCAACAGGGCCGCAGCCATTTTTGTTTTCATGAAAATTCATATAATAGAGAAAAAGAAATCTTAATGCAATTTGGCAATATTGGAAAACAAAATCTTCAAAACTGCAAACATAGCATGCTTTTTTTTTTCTTTCTTTTTTTTTTTTAGAATAGAGAGGGGTAGGGCTCCTAAAAGGAAACTATCAATTCACGATTCTTTGGTGTTAGGTAGTTAGAAGAAAAAACAATTCCAAAGTCACCACGGATGCTGAGAGATATATGCACCAGTACTCTCAAACTGTTACCACTCACCTGGGTGTCGAACAGCACCCCCAATGCTAGCAGCAGGATAGTGCTGTGAAGTGGGGAAATTCTGGGGGCCAGGGTATCCCATTGGTGGCATCATCTGGTGGCCAGGGTATCCTTGGGCAACAGGTTGTGTTGGCTCAGGTAGCCGGGGTGGTTGATTGCTGGGTTGTGTACCCAGAGGTGCAGATGGGGTGCTAGAGTTTACAGGGTGTGAGGGAGGTTGCACAGGTAGAGGGGTGGGTGAGGGACCAGTGGGTAGATGCTGCTGCTGCTGCTGCTGCTGTTGTTGCTGTTGCTGCTGTCGGAACTGTTGCAAACGGTACTGGTTGCTGGCAGAAGAACTAATGCTCGACACACTATCCGGGGTTCCGGCACGTTCCGTTGCAGCAGCAGGGATGATTGGTACAGGCGTTTGTGCAGGACTCTCAGACGGTGTGGGTCCTATATGAGGGACAGGCAAACATGGTAAGTACGCGGAGACACCGACCAGTGCCAACGGCACTCGCAGAACATCATGGCACTCTAAACAGTCTGTAGGCCATGACTATTTTCAGCAATACATTATTAACAATAACAATAATCAAAGACACTAACTGCAATAACCGCATATCCTGACGTGCTGAGTATGATCAAGTTTAATTTAAAACCATAAGAAAAAACTTTTTGAACCCTCCACCTCTAATCTAATGAGAAGCCAGTCCATCTGTCACACCATCTAGGGTAGACAACTCTAGCAAAGGGGGAACAACGCTATAATTTTTTTTTTTCTGTTCAAATCCTGAATCGATTTAATATAACTTTTGTTATTTACTGCTTGATTACTGGATGTATTTGTGAAAAAGTTACTTTGTAAAGAAAAATTAATGAAAATATATATTTTTTAACACAAGAAACTCCCCTAATTTAATTTTATGACATCTCAATAAATATCAAATCAAGCACTTAACACTGTTACTATATAATGGAAGTAAATAATTTTTATATTAGATTTTTCTCCATTCAGGATTATGACCCAAACCCACTTTATGTAATCTAATGACAATAAAGTCCAAAGCCAACCAGTGTATATCTAAAATTTTTAGTTGTTTCAAGTTTAATATAAAATAAATACAACAATTTTGGTTAACAATACCTTTCAAATTACTGTGTAAACATACTGACACTGAACACAGCTTTGGGTATACCATTAGCAAAGCAATGGGTATTTACTAGTTTTCATAAAATGTTACTTTATAAAACAGTTACTAACCATATAATATATACAATATATCATAAAAACAATCAACTTAATATCTTAAATGTCAATATTCTGGTTTTTCACACCAGTCTCTCAAGCACATATTCCCATGTTTGTATTTCCGAAGAATTTCTTGCAGTGCACACATTTAACATGTCCTCAACTTTTGGATTCATATAAAAAAATTTGAAATCAAGGGAAATAACTACCGATTAAAGTTAGCCCCCTTTGACCATTACATCATTTTTTTTTATTCTTTTAAAATTCTATTCGCAAAAGAGTTCCATTATTTATTTATTTTATATATTCTAAAAATAAAAAATTTAAAAAATGGCTAGAAGAAGGAGTGAGGAGTTGTTTTTGGTACGTAACAATTACTTCTTTTCAAAGAAATAGCCGAGTGACCCATAGAACTTTCAGAATATGGCTTGCTACTATTTATAGAGTTCAGAATGATCTCAATATTCTTAATGGCTGACAAGCTGTAACAGATTGCACCCAAAATCCTATAATATAGAGTATTTATGTTTTTGATGTTATTTCGAAGTTACTAAGATATTTTCTTCCGAAAACATTAAAAATTATTTAATCGATGTTATTTCGTTCAAAGTTACTAAGATATTTTCTTCCGAAAACATTAAAAACTATTTATTCGATAAATCATTTAGATTGTTTATAGTTTTTTTTCTACTAACAAACTTTCGAAGTTATTAAGAAAATATCTTAGTAACTTCGAAATAACATCGACTAAATAGTTTTTAATGTTTTCTGAAGAAAAGTAACTTCGAAACAAATACAGAGTAGCGACACCAGTTCAGGCAAGTATTTTCTACTTTCAATCTCTATTTTCAATATCAACATGCAGACTTTGTTTAACTTGGTAACTAACGGCTGCTGACGTTTCAGTGACGTCACCGCTGTAGGGAGTCTCAAAGAACATGGTGTATGGTACAAAACTAGCCGCCATACAAGAATTGAAAACCAGAATAGACGAAAAAGTTGCCACCAACAACATTGAACTTTATCAGAATGTTTGCAGATCTGTACCTTGCCATCTGGATAAATGCATTGAAATAGACAGCAGGTGTGATATTAAACACCCTCAGCTGAAATTAAATCAGTTATGTTATAAGGGTTACCGTCTTTGAAATTAAAAACTTCTGTTTATCCCATCACATTTAGATATTACACCTGAGGAAGGTCGAAGAATGGATCGGCCAACAACAAGAAGGAGTTCAATCGTCCAAAGAACTATTTGAATGTTAATGACCCTTCTCAAAACTATAGAAAATAAGTATATTCATATATGGATAGGTTAGATTGGTTGGTCTAGGGTCAAGTCCCCCTACTAGCTACTTGGTTAGTGTGTCTTTCTACATCTTCATAGATTTACTAATGTATTAGGTTGTTACACATAAAATGTTTCTTTTTACATCATAGAGAATAATGCTAAAAATGAAAGATTTACTAATGT
Organism: Architeuthis dux; assembly: GCA_006491835.1. Classification (NCBI taxonomy): domain Eukaryota; kingdom Metazoa; phylum Mollusca; class Cephalopoda; order Oegopsida; family Architeuthidae; genus Architeuthis; species Architeuthis dux. The sequence continues at coordinate 51,693 of VCCN01006957.1, forward strand.
ATTAGGTTATTACACAAGAAATGTTGTTTCTTTTTACATCATAGAGAATAATGCTAAAAGTGACAGATTTACTAATGTATTAGGTTGTTACACAAGAAATGTTGTTTCTTTTTACATCATAGAGAATAATGCTAAAAATGACAGATTTACTAATGTATTAGGTTGTTACACAAGAATTGTTGTTTCTTTTTACATCATAGAGAATAATGCTAAACGTGAAAGATTCACTAATGTAACTGCATTTTTTTGATTCAATATAAATAGAGATATAAGTCGTTATTATTAGAGTTTTTGAGCCCTTACCAGCAATGATGTCTACACAAGAAGTTACACTAATTTTCAAGTACAAATTCAAATCAGGACATAATGCTGCTAAAGTTGCTGAGAACATCAACAAAGCATTTGGAGTGAATACTACTACAGTGCAAACTGTTCAGCGTTGGTTCAATAGGTCTAGGTCTGGAAATATGGATACCAATAATAAACCTTGATAGAGGCGCAAAACTATTCTTAATGATGAAGAATTATCGACAGCAGAGGCCAACCAGCCACAAACAATGGTCCAAGAACTTTCTGGAGACTTTAGGACTTCAGCAGCGACCATATCACTTATTTTGAAGGCAATAGGAAATGTTAAAAAGTTGGAAACATGGATCCCACATGAACTGAATGAAATAGAATTCTCTTGGTTGGGATATTAAGCTACTGTATGTCATGATAAAGAGCTGCGTGGTTAAAGCATTGAACTAGAAACTAAGGTTAACAGTTCAACTTTGAATATCAGGTTGGTATGTTTTGGCTAATCCTTTTAAGAGTCCTGGGACATATATATACCAAGATTCCTATGACTCCTGGGAAGTATATGTCCCATAGATCTCTTTTAGAAGTGTACAGGCATATATGCGTCATGAAAAATCAAGTAAATGAGATTTCCTCGGCTTTTACAACTGCAGACAATGAGGTCATCATAGTATTTTTCATCTTTTTCATAAATGTCTACTGGGACAAATATTGGCCCGGGACAAATGTATCCCAACATGATTTTGGTTCTTCAAAATATGGAAAATTGTTCATTTAATAAATAGTTTTCTTTAACCATTAAATAAAAAATTAAGTAAATGAGATTTTCCTGGCTCAAATGTCTACTGGGACAAATGTATCCCATCATGATTTTGGATCTTCAAAATATGGAAAAATTTTGATTCATTAAATGAATAGTTTTCTTTAACCATTGAATAAAAACTTAACATGTTTTTGACTTTTTTCATATCCTTTCAAAAATTTAGAAATTAAGCTCCTTAATAGGTTAGTCTTGAAATGGTTAAACTCGTGATGAACTCTCACCCCTTCAAAGCTCCTATAAGATATAGTTACAGGATACCCTAATGTCTGCAGCAAAAGACCATGTATTTTATTTGCATCTGTGAACCTAATTAATGTGAGAGTGTAGATGAAAAAAAAAAAGAAAAAAAAAAGCTTTCTAGAGGTAGGTTAGCTTTCACTCACTTCCAAGATACATTGAGATCAATATTTTGTGCAGACAATTAGCTTATATTCCAGGTGAACTTCACAGCATCACCCTCACACACTATGTCTGATTGTGCTATACGAGTGACATAAGAATATCAAGATGACAATCTACAGTGCAGGGAGATTTTGGTTCATGCCTTGTACAACAAATCAAGTGAACCAGTGGTCAGAAACCAGAATAAGAATTCTTGTCAGTTTTATTCCCCAGTGTCCAAGTCATCCATTCTCAACGGGGTCCATATTGAGCCCCTTGGGGCCCCTGGCACATATGAAGGGGGCCATACTCCGCTGGTAATCTATGAAGTAGGTAAAGATTTGGTGTGCGTACATGTGAGAAAGTGCGGTGACCTACCATCAGAAGAAAGGCCAAATGATGACATCACTTTGTTTTGTGTGTTTTCTTCGTTAGGTCTTTGTGATGATAAAGGGTCAAATTCTTTGCTATGGGCAGCACCAGCCGCTGGGCCACAGCTTATACTAGTCTGACGTTTGCTTTTGAGATCACCATTTTCTAAGAAAAATATAAAATTAGGATTTTATTTTTAATACAGAAAACAAGAAACTGATAGTGCATAGTCAATTTAGTTCAATGAAAAATAAGAAAAGTATTGTGCAGAAAGATAATTCAAATTAAAAAATAAAATTCCCAAATTACAGATATTCACAATTTACAAAACAAATGAGATGAGATTTACGAAGTCTGTCTAGAAAGTATCCAGCCATTTAATATTAATGAAAAGATAGCCTACCTACGGCAATGGTGCCTAAGTCCTAGTCTTGCCGATTTAGCACATTTCTTGTTTTGGCAGTGCTAAAAGATTTTGGTCAATTTTTGGGGCTATTTCAAGTGCATTTTTGACTGTTTTTGTCCATTTAAAAAAATTTAGCTCTTTTTTTGTCAAACTAGTGCAAAAATATTTTTTGAATTGGCAACACTCGATGCACCTCACTGCCGACTGAATCAACCCATGGGAGAGTGGCTATTCATGCATGCACAGTAAGGTCCCTTCTGATTGGTTGCAAAGTAACATCAAGGCCACACAACTGGTTCTCAAGATATTGAAAATAGCTGGATATTTTGGGGACCGACTTCGTATATAGATATAAGGGATGAAGCAAATGTGCCCCAGAGTCATATGATACTAACATCTGACGATCGAAATGCAATCAAAAGGGAGTTAACAACACAGATATAAAAGGACAAGAAATTAAACGACTTGGATTAAAGGCTTCAAGATGTACAGATGTGAAATGAAGAATTAGGTCATGACAATTGTGGGTTGTCTTGGACCCACATGCACAAGACACAATTAAAAAAAAAGTTAGAAACAAATAAATGTGTTGTTAAAGACACTGATTTTGTTTGGATACTCAGGACTTTGGATTGAAAATTTTAGCCAAGTACTGAATATTTTACTTTATTTCCACTTTGTTGACTGAAAGAGCAGAATTTGTCCTTCATTTCTGCTAAGGTTTTGGGCAGCTCTTGAGAGAAAGCCATATTAAAATGTATGCTCACATCACAGTCTTGTGTTTTATGTCCATTTCTCCCAAGTTCACACAATCTTTTTAAGAGTCAACTTTGTTTTTTTTTTTTTATTAAATTTTCTTTTTTATTAAATATCCAGTTTTATATGTCTGTCTCCCATTTGAGTGGCAGGGGATGACAGATTCTTTATCTTGCCCCAAGTTACCCTGAAGCAGTGCAAGGCAAAAACCTTGAATCCATCAAGGTAATTTTACAACCAGAAAATACTTGCTAACTCTTTCATCAAAATCTAGGTCTTTCGGGTAAGTATCCAGCCATTTTCAATATCTCGAAAGCTGGTTGCGCTGCCTTAATTTAACTTGGCACCCAATCAGAAGAGACCTTACTGCACATGCATGAAGAGACACACTTCCAGGGGTTTACTCAGCAGTGAGCTTGTGTACTGTGTGACCATTGCATTCATAATGACCAAACCTTCCCATATCATGCAGCATTTTTGGCAAAACATTGCCTCACCAAGGTCTGTTAGCACCTCCCTACAGTTCAGATATGGCTTTTTTTCTAAAAAGATTCCACACCATGGACGAGATTAAGGAGAATGCAATGAGGCAGCTGATGGTGATATCGAAAGAGGCCTTTGCAAACTGTTTTGAAAAGTGAAAGGGACACTGGGATAAGTGGTCCCAAGGGGAGTACTTTGAAGTGGACTAAGGCGCAAGAGGGTGGGGCAACAGGGGGCAATCGCACTGGGGTGCAAGTGTGAAGGGGCACAAAGTCTTGGACTGTTGGGGGGGGGGGTTAAATATTTTGCTGATAAAAATACTGCCTACCCACTATTTCAAACTAGTGACTCTTGAACTGAAACAAATCCGCTATTTTTTTCTTTCTTAAAAAATCGTTTTCATAGAAAGTTTTTTCGCAGGTATTAACTAATAAATTTTAGAATGAATTAATGACAGAGCAAGATACTCACGCATAGAAGCATCTCCTTCTTCAGAGACAGCTGTTGAAGGGAGTTCCAAGGTGTCTAAAAGATGGTTAATGCGATTCCTTAGTTCCTTGAGTTCTCTTCGAATGTATTTCATCTCGTCACTCTCTAATGGCCGCGGAAGACCATTCACTAAAAAAAGGAAAAAGAAAAACCACTTAAAAAACAGGTTCACAAAAATCAACAGGTCTCTCTTTGTCTAAATCTTATGATATTCTGCCACAAAAAGGTTATTCCAGGGTCAAACACCTGTGTGGAAATGTAAGTGACCCGCTCACCTTAGGAAATAGGTATATGCGTAGGTGTCCAACAAACAGGATGTGGATGACACCTGCGTGGGCGTTCTAGAAACCTATAAAGCAGACCCGGAGAGAGGACAGTGTATGCTGTGTTTACTATGAAATAAAAATATGTCCAGATATTTTTACAAGCAAGTCTTCGAGTTTCCTTTCTATCCGAGTCCAGGACATTCACCCCACTATACAACACAAAGACAATTCACTCAGATAAAAACATTTAACATAACTATTCAAAATGTGTTTAATTAACTGTTAAATTCTAGTAAAAAAAAAAAAAAAAAATAATAATTCAAGGGGTTTAAATTTTGATTAAAGTTACCTCCCCTGCACCTTTTGGTAATTTTTTTTAACTCTTAACATCCTGTTGAAAATTTCCAAAGCCCAGTCCTGTAATAATGGAGCAGAAAATGGCTAAAAATGGTTTGTTTATTCAAACGTTTATAGTGTCTTTACTTGTGAAAATTGGTAGTATTACAAGAAAGACTTTGTTTTTTAATGTGATGCAGTCATTTGTGCTAAAAAATAATGTTAAGCATACATGGTTGTGGATTAATTATAATTATATAAAAATAAAAACATCACAGACACAAAACGTGTTTTTCAATGACCTTTATTCAGCTTATTTATAAAGAAATTCACACAGGTATGCAGGAATTTCATCAACACACGTGGGCACAAAATTAAGAGCCCCAGTCTATTCTGCATACAAGTTTGTTTTAATCAGCAATATCCTCAATGTTTTTAGGACCAAGAAAACTAGTAAATACTGCAGGTTCAGAGTGTCTGACCATTTTGCAGGTGAAATTTTGTCCGGTCTCTCGACAAAGATTTTAGCAGCTCAAAGTCCGATTAAGTAAATTGTATGCACTGAAGAAATAGATAAATCACTTTGGTTATCATCTCATATCAGTCACTAAATTGTCGATTAAATTGTTGAATAAATCATTGTTGCTTAAGTATCCAGTCATCATTTCGAGGGAAAACGATCGTTGAAAAACCGTTGAAAAATAATTAAATACAATTGATAGCACGTGCTTCAAAAGTGAAAGAAATCGTGAAAGAAATCGTAAAGGGGAATAACTAGCTAAACACTAGAGAGCTCTAAATCTTGTTAACATTGTTTTTAAACAAAGGATATCTTGTGCGGCCTGGTGCAGATCAGGATATTCAGCCATGTTTTCTTTGAGCATTTTGTGTGTTTTAGGATGTCACGGGTTAATTCAATTTACAAAAGAGTTCCATTTTTTTTTATCCACAGCGGTTACAAGCTGTGTTGCCAATTTAATGCGTTTCGTGCTAGATTCAACGCATTTCTTGTTTTGGCAGTGCAAAAACGCTAAATTAGCGCGTTTAAGCCATTTAGTGGCTATTTTCGATCATTTTTAAAAAATTTAGCGCCTTTTAGCGGTCAAACTAGCACAATAATATTTTTTGAGTTGGCAACACTGGTTACAAGCAGTCTATGAATCTAAGAGTTAAACCTTACTTCTGTTACAAACAGACTCCATTAGATTGATTTGTTTGTTTAGCGGCATATCAACCATTGATGGGTCATTTAATGCCGAAATCAGTTTAAAATTCAAAAAGAATAGAGTCTTGCAACTTTGGTGAAAGGTTATTCTTTTTTTTAAATAGAGTCTTGTGACCTTGGTTGTGCAAGATTGGCTTGATTATAATTTGGTAGGTGGCTAGGACGACCTGGTGCTATTGAATGGCTGGCAAAATCACCTAACATTCCTCCAATTTTTTTCCTGTAGGGAGTCTCTAAAGAACATGGTGTATGGTACAAAACTAGCCACCATACAAGAATTGAAAACCAGAATAGACGAAAAAGTTGCCACCAACAACATTGAACTTTATCAGAATGTTTGCAAATCTGTACCTTGCCATCTGGATAAATGCATTGAAATAGACAGCAGGTGTGATATTAAACACCCTCAGCTGAAACTAAATCAGTTATGTTATAAGGGTTATCGTCTTTGAAATTAAAAACTTCTGTTTATCCCATCACATTTAGATATTACACCTGAGGAAGGTCGAAGAATGGATCGGCCAAAATGTTGTGTTAACAACACAAACAAGAAGGAGTTCAATCGTCCAAAGAACTATTTGAATGTTAATGACCCTTCTCAAAACAGTTGGCCCCTGTTGGAGGGGGGGGGGCTTACCCCTCTGCAGGGGATGCAGTCAGCGTATTCTAGGCCCCAGCTGACTGGGCCAGACTCCATTAGAATATATCGCTATGTCATATATATTAAGGTGTAAGATCCCTAATAGTTTGATATTTTTAAAGACTTTATGAAAAGTATAGCAAAATATTCTGTCAAGTATCTGAAAAGCAAAGAATAAAACATTTCATATTTACCAAAAAGAGTGAGTTTCAAAATTCTGCTGCACTGAATGGCAAATGAAAGATCCGAACTGTCAAATATGGTGATGAGGTCTCCGTCTGGAATAAAAGACAAAGAAATCACAAGTGGTATCACCAAGCACTGATTAAGGCATGAGGAAAGGAATGATTGTTTCCAAGAAAAGAAAAAGGTCAAAAACAGTCATATTGGGCGCACAGATACTACACTCTGACCCTAGGCAGAGGTGCTGATCCATACATAAATAATCCTGTCATCTTTCACGGGTACTATGCTAGTATATATATAATTTAGAGCGAATGAAAGCTTTGATGTATTTGTGTAATAAATCCTACCCGTGATATCACAAGTTACTATTGCTAGTTATGCATATATTTTGCTCCTGCACTGGGAATTGAGCAAGGTACCTTCCAATGTCCACATAATTGAGCTAACACTTTTATCCCAGAAAAGCAGAGTTAAATATTTTTACTTGGATAGTTATAATTTATATAAACTTATATAAATTATACAATTTATTCTAAATATTAAAACATGATAAAATTATTATTATTAGTATTAGTAGTAGTAGTAGTAGTAGTAGTAACCGTCACCCAAACTGTCAAAATAGGTTTCTTCAGTTTTAAAGTTGGTCTGGCTAGCTGGATCACTATGTATGTATCATGCATACAGGCCACACCAATGGAGCTAGAGGGCTGAAAATTTCAACACTCCTTATTATGTTTAGAAAAAACTTTGCTTTTTAAAAATCCCCCCCACCAATAGGTTTTTAGTGGGGGTGGGTTCAATTTACAATGTAAGTTTATGCTAAATTGATCCCTAGTTTGTGTCTCCTTTTTTGTTGAAAATTCTTAGTGATCTAACAAAAGGTGAAAGAAGTAACTTATTCATTGATCACCCCCAACAATGCATGCTGCCAAATGTTGCTAACATGACAGTTTCTAAGCAATTATTGCAATTCACAGATGGTCAAAACTTAATGACAAATGCTTTATCTAAGGAATTTGTAGATTATTACAGGCATAGGGCATTCAGATTCTTGAATCAGAAGATAAAAGAAGAGAAATATGAAGAAAATGAATAAAGAGAAAAAGAAAGAAATGAATAAAAAGAAAATAAAAAGAATGGAAAAAATGAAAAAGAAAGAAAACCAAAGAAAAAAGAGAATCAAAGAGAAAGAAAATCAAAAAAGAAAAAAGAGAAAGAAAGAGAAAGGTAAAGCAGCAATGAAAGAAAAAGAAAAAGAAATGAAAAACAAAAAGCAGCAATGAAAGAAAAAAGCAATGAAAGAAAAAAGCAATGAAAGAAAAACAAAAAGCAGCAAGGAAAGAAAGAAAAACAAAAAGCAGCAAGGAAAGAGAAAAAAGCAGCAATGAAAGAAAAACAAAAAGCAATGAAAGAGAAAGAAAAAAGCAGCGAAAGAGAAAGAAAAAAGCAGCAATGAAAAAGAAAGAAAAAAGCAGCAATGAAAGAGAAAGAAAAAAGCAGCAATGAAAGAGAAAGAAAAAAGCAGCAATGAAAGAGAAAGAAAAAAGCAGCAATGAAAGAGAAAGAAAAAAGCAGCATTGAAGGAAAAAGAAAAAGCAATGAAAGAAAAAGCAGTAATGAAAGAA
>VCCN01006957.1:100978-114760 GCA_006491835.1 Architeuthis dux
AAAATAAAAAAATGCATGCCTTCCATGTGTCTAACTTTTTGTTCTACATTGCAGGTGATGACAGTGGCGCTCTTGAAGACTTCCAAAAGGCAGCCAACTTAGGCAGTGACTTTGCTCGCCAGATGGTCGTCATGTTGAACCCTTACGCAGCTATGTGTAATCAGATGTTGTGTGAAGTGATTGGAAAATTGATCTCAGGAGATGAATGACCCACAAGCTTTCATTTGTTTTAACTGGATCACTTTACTAGTCTCCCCCTCCCCCAAGTTTTGTCAATTGAACATCCTTTCCCCTAAACTAGTGGTTCCCAACCTTTTCGAGTCATTCCCCACATTTGTCAATGAGATTACTAGTTTACTAGTCCATTTATTAAGTTGCAACAAAGAATAATAGCTTTATAATAAGAATTAGTTTAATTTTATAATTGTACAGCTGCTGTGTATTTGTTACTCAAAGAAAGCAAGCAAAAATAATTAGAACACATCATTTAAAATTCCAGTTTATTGCAAAAACAAAAAAGAATTCTGCTATCGTAACTGATATACACATCAATGTGATCTCTGTTCTTGTTGTTTTGCTACTAGTTCTTCAATTTGTGGGTCTATTAGTGAGAGAGCACATATTAAATCATTCTCAACATGGAGCTTATTTCGAGCCTTTGACTTGATAGATAGAAGTGCAGAAAACCCTATCTCTAGACTGGACTTTTATTTTTACCTAATAGCCTTATTCACCCCTTGGACTACCCAAGGTTGGGAACCATTGCCCTAAAGCAATCTATGGGGGAGGATGTTTAATTGTAAACTATCATAATTTAGGTAAAGTTAAGGAAACTAGAAAAGACATAGGAATTATTTTATTTTATTAATAAGGTTAAAAGATATATTGTTCACTCATATGAATGCATCATTTTTAAATGCTTCATTTTACTGACAAAGTTAAAGAAGATATTATTCACTAGGGTAAAGGGTTAGGATTATCCTTATTAAACTTTAAAAGGCTGTTTTATTGTAACCAGCCAATAGCTAGTAACAGGTCCTTCACAAGCAGAGGAAGGATGACTTTGCCCAGCCCTTGAAATTTTGTACACACACTCCCCTCAATGAGTAGTGAAATTATTTTTGTTTTTTTTAAATTCCCCTCCAAAATAGGGTTTTATTGAGAGGTTCAATTTTTAATTTTTTTTTCTAGTTTTTTTGAAAATTCAGATATTTTTTAGTGATCACAGCCCAACTTTTTAATTGATCACCCCCAACACAGCATATATGGGTGGCGGTGATTCATAATTTCCCTTGGAATGCTAGTTCTTTTTTCTTTTTTTGTAATTGAAAAGATATTTATGACAAATATCAATTTTGATCCAGGCACCATAGAGCAATGGTTAGCAAGTGTGTCTCACAGCTGATTACTACTGAATAAAATTCAATTGTCCCTGGGTGTCCACATGTGGTGGAGGCAGGGCGGGATTATACTATAAGGCTGAGTAGGCTTAAGCCTAGGAGCCTGTAGCTAACAGGAGCCCGGAAAAATTCTGGGATATTCATATTTTTCTTAATTTTATTTTTGACAGGACCATAGCTGGATTAGCCTATATGCAAACAACTATAGCATAGGGCCCAAGACATTGAAGGGGCCCCAAAATAAATAGCAATTTAGAAATGTATCCCTACTACTACAGGGAAAATGAATTAAACAATAAAACTGTCAAAATAATAACATTCCCTGATGATGTGAAGTCTAAGCACTCACTATAATTGTTAAGATATTGTTAATAATATCTTAAAGCTTAATAAAAATGTCCTAACAAATATCTCTTTAAAAAATGGAATGGATATATTACACATTAGCACATAACTATCCACTTTATTCACATGATTGACAGATTGCATTACTTACTTAAAATTAAACACAGATGGGGGAGGGAGGTGTATTGCTAATAGCCCTGGTATAGGTTAATCTGGCCCTGTCTGCACCTTGTGTATATGGAACACTATCAAATTCAATTTAAAACCGGTTAATATTTGCCGTGAGAGTAAACTTGGATGTACTTCAGGATACAGGAATACCTTGATTAGTTACAGTATTGCTGTACAAATTAATGTAACAAAGTACAAGCTGAAAGAAAAAAACCCAATAAATTATAAAACCTTGAACAGTGCGGAAAATTTTGGAAAAAACTAACCGCACTAATCAAGGTATTACTGTATTTTCCTGTTTGACAATTCGGTGAGAGGGAGAAGGATGATTCAAGATAGGAGGGCCCCATATTGCTAATAGCCTAGTGGCCCTGGTATAAGTTAATCTGGCCCCGGGTGAAGCACAAAGCACAAGACAGGATTCAATGGTGTGGCATGATTGCGACTTTATGTCCCAGCCAGGATGAAAAGGATTAAATAAATTACAAAATATTCTAACAGAAAAGAGTCATTCCTTTCCATGACAACAGGGTCCTCACCTGACCTCTGCACTAACCACTTCCTCCCTCCAAGTTAGGGGCAATGGTTGCCATTTGGGAAAAATATTTGGAGTGTAGACGGAAAAAGAAAAAATGAAAGAAGTACACAAAAAATAATTTTTGTTTTTTGCATTTCCAAGTAGTGTCTTATATGTTTACAAATTTAAGTATGCTTGTTGTATAGCCATCTTGGTTCGCAGAAGGAAAATCCTGAACTTGGAGAAAAGGGAAGACTCGAAACTTGTTTATAAGAATATGAGGATATATTTTTATTTCATATGATATACATTGTGTCGTGGCGGAGAATGAAGAGGGGGGGAGAGAGACAACAAGCGCTGACAGACTGTTCCCAACAGGGAAACTGGCCTTGTGTCTTTCCCCAGCCTAGGTGGTCTGTTGCTCTGAGGGCGTCCTGTGTCTCTCTGGCTTCCGAGGGTGCTCTGTGTTGCTTTTAGCGGGTTTGAACGCCCACATTGATTTTCCAGCCCGCCCTCTGTAGTGAGAGCTCAGTCAACATCCTGCCTATGACCCCTGAACACCTGATGTGTCTGTTTTCATCAATATTCTGTTTATAAGTTTCAACACCTGTGCGGTCAAATCTGTGACCTCTGTCCATGGCTGCCTAAATATCCAACATGCTTAATTAAAACAATTTTTAAGATTTAAAAAACAAAATGATTGATTTTTTTCAAGAATGTTCTAGAAGATAAAACTTGATTCAAGATCACATGAGAAGAGATTGAATCTGGAACTGAATACTGACAGCCACCATTGCACTATATCAATTATATAACCCCAGACTGAACTGTATAAACTAGTATAAAAAATAAAGTAATGTATATATATATATATAAAAACCAGTGTCTGTTGCTTTGTAACAAGTGAAGATTAGTTGCATCTCTCATATTTTGCATACATAACCCCAAAATATGTCCGCAAAAAACGTTATAATACGTATGTTGCTCATCTCAACTAGGTAGGTACCAAAAACATTACAAATTCTAGCAATGATCACAGACTTTTTTTATAGAAATTTTAAAACGTATTGCAATAATTTAAATATTTTCTTTGAAGTTTTAATTTTGGTTTTAATGTGAACCAAACGTTAGCCGGCTGAAGGAGTATGGACAAGCATGATGGGTCCGTTCTCGTCATAACAACTATCCGGACGGGTTGAATATTCATGCCTGTAGTTAACCTTCCCCCCATGTGTTCAAGATTGAAAGGTCACTTTCAGGTGCAGACAACACGTCACTTAGGATTCTGATAAGGGCTTTCGTATATATGCAGTCTTTACTTAGGTCGACAAGTGTAATTTCAGTGCAGAATATCTTTCCATCAGCTGATGGGTCCAAAAGGTGTTAAAAAAGTTTTTTAAAAAATTAAAATAAAAGGCGGCTGGATAAATTTGGGTGTTTCTTTGCCCTTGACTTATTGGGTTTGGGCCTGTTGAACAGCTGAAAGTTAACAAAGAAAAAAATGTTTTAAAACTTCACTTACTGGACAGGATGGTCTGCCACTCTCCGGCCGCTCTATCCAAGTGAAATGTCCCGCCAAAATTCCTTTGTCCTCTGACCATGTGTTTTTACCCACAAATTCTAACAAAACATTTTTCTAAGAGAAATGTTTTTAGAGGGAGGACCAATATATATATCATACATTAAAACTTCAAGTATATTTAAATTTGGAGGATCCTCAGTTGTTTACCATGGTTATACAGGGTTTCGGAGAAATTGAAAAAAATACCATTTTTAATCCTATGGCTCTCCAAGCAGTCTAGATCACAGACTACCACCTCACAAATTATAAAGTTTTAATAAATCGATTATTAGCCTCAGTCAAATTGAAAAGTCTCAATCCCTTTAGTATCAGGAGAGTTGAAAAAGACAAAGTCAGAGGGTCATTTTTGTGCAAATGGGATTTTCTTTATTTCAACATTTTGCCGGATTGTATCAACTTTTTCAAGAAAGATCTGATGGAGAATACAAGAGATTTGTGTGTTTATATAGTGTTCATACCTGGTTGGTGGGCGGATGAGTGATTATTAAAAAATGGGAGGATTTTTAAAAAAGTATTTTGAGAGAAAGGGGGGTTGGGTTTAGTCTATGTGTCGGTCAGCCGGTATCAGATGACATTTGATCTTCAAGTGTTTGAGGGTAGGGCAGTGAATTTATATTTTTGTTGAGAGTGGGTCATTAGATGTTACTGGGTACTATATCTCTAGGGGTGGTATCAAGTTTCATATTAGTGTATACGGGTGAGAGATCTAGGATCAAAGGAAGCAAGTTTGTGGTCAAGTGAATTTTATTAGATGGCAGGTCTATCATTTGGAGTGGTGTCATATATCATATGTTAATTTGCTGATTGGAATTGGTTATGGCATAAGTCAAAAGTCTAAATAAGGATTTGGTGTTTTAACGGTTTGGGGGTTTGTGAGAAATAGTGTTGGGGCTGATATTGTGTATGTTGTTTGATAATGAGTTTAGCTAATAGTGGGAATATATTAAAACAACCCGGTCATATTTAATATATGTCCACTATCAGCCCCAACACTATTCGTCACAAACCCCCAAACCCTTAAAACACCAAATCCTTATTTCGACTTCAACTTACACCTCTTTAACATATCCCTGATGCATAGCATGAACACCTGCCATAACCAATTCCAATCAGCAAATTAACATACAATATATGACACCATCGAGGCGTTTCCCGATTTGGAATTTAATTCAACATCTTCTTCTTCATCGCACCCATTTTCATTCCCTGGATGCTAACTTACAATTCTATTGGTCCAATTCCTCACCCTGTCTCCACCCCATCTTATGTCACTTCTAGTGACCAATCAGTGGACGCTAATCGGCTACACACCCTTTTTGCATAGGTGACAAAAATGCAGATCTTCAGAGGGTTTATTAATAGGGATCAATTATGACTCCTCTCTACACACCTTAGCCAAACATGTTTAGTCTGGGAGTTCTTTTTTTCCCATACAGCTAAAATCTCGTGAAAAAGAAATGTTTTGATAGGCTCCATTGATAAGACCCACAAGATGAATCAATGTCAAAGATGGTGTAAAGTCGCTCAGCTTGTGAGTGACTACTATTTGTAACTTGCTACCAAAAGCGGGTTTTGACTGGAAGAAGGAACACTGAGACAGAACAATGTTGACAGCAGTGCACACGTGGTACTAACAATTGGGTCCTTAGTCTCCCACGTGTGTGCAAGAAAATTATGGCTACCATCTATGTCTCACTGACATTAAATAAATACAAGGGAGATAACTACTTAGAATTATCTCCCTTGTGCATTACTGAAACTCACTTCCATCATGGCCTAGAGAATGGCAAGGGAGATAATTCTAAGTAGTTATCTCCCTAGTATTTATTTAGTGTCAGTGAGACATAATAGATGGTAGCCATAATTTTCTTAAGTAAACAGCCATCTGTACTTGGCTCCCTGATAAAGCGTATTTTACAAATTTAGTTTTTTAGCTAGCAAATTTTCTTGTCTAAATTAATACAGATAATCACCCGCCCGTGAATTTTGCTGGCTTATAGATTAAGAAGTTGGAAAAACCGGTGATCAATAAATAAGTTACTTCTCTCACCTTTTTGGACTGTGATCACTAAAAAAAGGTCCGAATTTTCAAAATGCGGGCACAATCAAATGACCAATTTAGCATAAATTTACATTGCATATTGAAACCCCCCCATAAAACTTATTTAGGTGGGGGAATTTTCAAAAAACAAAAAAAAACATTTTCCCTACTTATTGAGAGGAGTGTGTGTGTGTGTGCAAAATTTCAAGTTTCTACTATGAATGGTTAGGGCTGGGCGAAGTCCGGATACATAGATAGATACATATAAATGTCAGAACACATGAATAACCTAGCAATAAACCAGTGTTGTAGGTAGCAGTGATTAATAAAGCTCAAAGCTATGGCGGCTTGAGGTTTTTCATAAAAGCAAAGTGGTCATAGCAGGGGACATCTGTAGTTAGTTCATCCTATGGTTCTCGTAAGATCACTGAAAGTTAAGTAACGTTGATCCTGGTCAGTACCTAGATGGGTGACAATTGGGGATCCTAGTTGATCCTATGGTTGTAGGAGATTGTTGGGATGCCATGCTGGCTCCTTAATGGCATCCCTAGGGCAAATAGGGATTACTTGGCAGTGCCCATCTCCTTTCCAAGTTATATGTGATAGTACTTTGTTATATGGTACTGGTATCTGATTACACTCATGGCAAGCCAATTATGAGACCTTCTTTGTCAATGTCTCTCTGGCATTGGGACAGAGTACAGGGAGCTGGATTCATGCCTTTGCCAAAGGGTGTTATTGTGACCCAGCTATGTATAAAAAAAAAGCAAGGCAGATGGAGATTCTTTATTGTTCTCTTAAATCCATTTTATTATCAAGAGAAGAATAAAGAATCTCTTGTTGCCAATTCGGGTTGTTTCATGTGAGTCTTGTTGCCAGGCTGACATTCTCTAAGTGGCATCGGTGCCAAGAATGAATAAATATCAGAAAGAATTCCAAGTTCCTGCGTACCAACGACCTCTTTAACCTCAGAACAATTTCTTTTTATATCGACCAAAATTTGGATTTGGATCTTAGAAAGAACTTGGAACCAAGTTCATTCCTTTAAAAATGTAATGCCGGTTTGTTTATTTTATTCATAGATTTTATAATAAATATTCTTTATCAAGTTTTGCGTTTTCAGACAAATACACATTAAAAAATCAGACAAACGTAGAAACCGGAACCCAAAATTGATTCAAGTCAAAAAACGTGAATTTTCAGATTAAATTGTAATTTTTAAAAAAATTTTGTGATACTATTTCTTCACAATATTCTTTTATGTAGTTAAAGGGGTCAGAATTCTACATTTACTCCTTGTTTTTATTAACTTAAATTAAATTTTGATTACAGTGTAATCTGAATATTTGCGCTTTACACTTGAGTCAATTTTGGGGTCAGGATGCTACATTTGATTAAGAAAAATCTGAGCCGTAACTAGAGATGTGGAAGGATTTGAGGGCTTGGCTCTTTGAGGGCTTTCAGTGAGATTTGTCAGTAGAAATACAATAGGTGAACTACTATTTATAAAGCTTCCCCATTCCCTCATTTGTGGGACGTTTTTAAATAGCCCCCTCCCTTAGCTTCGCCCCTGGAGGGATAGACAGAAGAGAAGAAAATGAAGTCAAGAATCCGTACACCTCACCCAGTGAAGCAGAACACTGAATAAGAGATATTGAATACTCTCAAAGCCAAAATATTCCCCAAATAAAATGTCCCCGATATTTGTATTATCAGAGGTGCAGAGTGGCATAGTTGATACCGGCATGGAAAACGGTTCCCATTTTCTTCACACTGATGTCCTTGGGAAAGGCACGAATCCTCTTCTCATCCCATCTATTGGTAAATAGCTGGGCAGTTGGAGCTCTTTAGAATCCTGTAAGGCAGTCCATGTAAGAGAAAGTTACACGGTCAGAAAAGAATCTACAGCTTGACAGTCACCATAGCTGGTCCCAAGCCCGGGTAAAGGAGGAGGGTTGGGTGTGAGGCTAGCAACTCCACCCCATTTTTGCCACTGAAACCGCAGAAGAGTTTTTGTGGCCCTATGCTCCACAAGGAGTCGACTGGAATAAATTAGAAAGCACTCAGCAAGGACATATCTATGTCAACGCTGTACATTAACTAAATGCTGAATGAAAAGAAAATATTAATAAAACAAGGGAGAGAACTTTAAATGAAATGTTGAGTTACTTCCCTTTGAATTTAGCCATTTCATTAACTGTTCCTTTTTAAACTCTTTTCCTGGCAGAATAATGAAAATATCTCTGAATCGAAAAAAAAATTCCATGGTCCAGACTTACACAAAATTTCATTGAAATTCATTTGAGTGCTTTTGAAGATACCACGTGGACAAACAGACGAACACGAGTGAATACATATACCTCTTCCACCGTCGATGGCAGAAATAAACAACATTTACAATATCAGCTCCTCCCCTCCCCCATCCCGACGCTGCTACTTTCTTTGCTGCCAACCTAGCCTAAGTTAACCAGATGAATGATGTGTAATGTTTTTTGTCAAACGAAAACAATATGTCTGATAAGAGGAGAAATGGCTGGGAAGCCGAGGACTGGTGTGTGGGGTGCCGAGGAGAGGACTGGTTGGTGGGGAGCCAACACGGCTGTTTCAAAATGTCACAGGTACAGATTGTTTTCGTTTTAAGCAGGCAAATCTCCCAATGACCACCGATAAGTCTTGCACCACAGGAAAAAATTAGAAAGCATTCTGCCAACGCCATTGTCAAGGGAGGTAATTGTGCATGGATCCGCTCCAAAATTCAATCACTTCTTAGCCCATATGTGTTAATTGAATAATGACAAGACTTCACCTGAGAACATCAGATAATACTAGGAAGGCAGGAGAGTGCACCAGCCTAGATATAACGATCCAAACAACAAAGGTGTGGATAATTTCCTCAATTATGACAAGATTTCACTGTGGTGTCGTCCCTGGCGACACAAGGGAGCAAACACCTCGAGGTACCTCCCTTGCCACAACCCATAAGACGGAAGTGAGTTCCCGGTCATGCGCCAGGCAAACCGGGGAAAATAAAGTAAATTACACAAAGCAAGACGACGGACAGTCTCTCTTCCGACGGTGATCAGTCAACATCATAATTTGTCTTTGTCCTTGTTCCTTTTGCTTCATCTTCCTTTTCAGTGAGATTCCCACGAGCTGGGAGACACTACATTTTGGCGACATGGGACGAGATCCGTCCTTTAGAACAGAAAGAAATAATCACCTCAGCACACGATGGCTAATTTCCTGCCTCCGTTTCCACCATTTCAGATACACAACGGAGAAAGTACAACCGGCGTCAGATGGCGAAAATGGATCGAAAAGTTCGAGAATCTGCTGTGCGCCATGGACGTAGAAAACGAAAAAAGAAAACGGGTCATGTTTCTCCACTACCCCGGCGAAGAAATTTTTGAGATCGTCGATAGCCTCACAGATGAAGACAAAGGACTCGGAGCGACACATGTGGTGGATGCGGTACAAATACCAGCGGACTACCAAAAACTGAAACGTTCGCTGACGGCCCATTTTACCCCGCGAAAAAACACATGCTACGAGATCTTCAAATTTAGACAAGCGACCCAGACAGCTTCGGATGACCTAGACGGGTATCACACACGACTTCGGAATTTGGCCGCCACGTGCGAATTCCAACACGTAGAACGTGAAATTCTGGCGCAATTTCTGCAAGGCTGTTCTTGCACGCGGGTCAGACGCAGAGCCCTGAGGGACGACTCCACGCTGAAACAAGTACTCGACGAAGCTAGGGCTAACGAACTTGCAAACGCACGAGCTTCAGCAATAGAGACACACGCTGTACACGAAATATCTGGCTTCAATCGAAGCGGATACACACGAAACGGCGCAGATTTGTCTACCAGAAGCAATACAGTGATACCCAGAGGCGGCCATGACTCAGCGAGACTGCCACCACGTGGTGCCAACGCAGAGATGCCCAGAGACGGCCACAGCTCAGCGAGACCGCCACCACGAGGCCACGGAAATTCGGCCGTCTGCCGTTACTGTGGAAACTCAACAGCACATCCTTTCTGCCCAGCCAGGGGGAGGGAATGTAGAAGCTGTTACAAGATGAACCATTTTGCACGGGTTTGCCGGTCATCCAGGCACAAAATCAACAAAGTTTCATCGAGTATTTCCGGACCTGCGACTGAGAGAGCTCCATCCCAATATCCATCCAGTGACGAGTCTGTTTTTACAGTCAATGGCAGGCGAGTCTGAAATTTTAGTACCCCTGTCGTCACTGCCCGTATAAACAGGACTCCAATAACGTTTGCAGTCGACACTGGTGCCAGTGTTAATATTCTCACTGGGCAGGACTACGATGGCATGCCGGGCCGACCCAAGCTACAGAGGTACGCATCCAACATATGCGCGTACGGGTCCACACAGGCACTTCCCGTGCGTGGACTCATTTACGCTAAAATGGCACGGAATGGAATCAACACGAACACGAAACTATACGTTGTGGAATCCAGCGGACCGAACGCTCACAATCTTTTAGGCGCTGAATATAGTCAAAATAGCTCACCATCAGCCCAGAAACAAAGACAGAGTTACAGACTACATGAGCGCACAACAGGCGAGGATAGAGGAGTTAGAAAAGAAGTTAAAACTGTCCGAGAAGCGCCTAGCCGCAATTGAAAAACAATTAGACGAAACACAAAGCCAGTCAGACTCTAACACGAAAACAGACACAACAAATACACCGGCGGCTGAAACGGAAACCAAGACAACAAGAGAGACGCTAAACGAAAAATACACAACACGCACAGCACACACGCAAAACAATAACTACACACACGCGGAACCGTGCGAAAAATGCACAACAACACCGGTCGAAATAACACACAAGCAAAACAATAACTGCACACACGCAAAACAGTTGGACCCGGTGATTACAGAACAAGGAAAAAAACGTTAGACCTGTGTGATTACAAAACGAAAAAATACAAAACAAAAAGGGGAAGGGGTAAACATGGAAATAAAATAAACGTTCCACATACACACAAAGGACTTTTAGGCTCCTACACCATCCACGACTACACCAGAAAACCCCCAGCCTCAGGCAAAAATGCCGAAGGGACTCCAGCATCATGTCCTAAAATAAACGCGTCCCCCACAAAGACGTACCATGCACGTCAACCTACACAATAAACACACGAACACAGCCCACAACATAAAAAGAAGGACTTCACATCCTCCTACCGAGGAGGAGATAGGTGTGATGTCATCCCTGGCGACACAAGGGAGCAAACACCTCGAGTTACCTCCCTTGCCACAACCCACAAGACGGAAGTGAGTTCCCGGTCATGCGCCAGGCAAACCGGGGAAAATAAAGTAAATCACACAAAGCGGGACGACGGACAGTCCTCTCTCTGACGGTGATCAGTAAACACCACATTTGTCTTTGTCCTTTGTTCCTTTACTTCATCTTCCTTTTCAGTGAGATGCCGACGAGCTGGGAGACACAACATTTACCTGAGAACATCAGATAATACTAGGAAGGCAGAAGAGTGCACCAGCCTAGATATAATGATCCAAACAACAAAGGTGGAGATAATAGTCTGAATAATTCCTCAAATAATGACAAGACTTCACCTGAGAACATCAGACAATACTAGGAAGGCAGGAGAGTGCACCAGCCTAGATCTAACGATCCAAACAACAAAGGTGTGGATACTAGTCTGAATAATTCCTCAAATAATGTCAAGGCTTCACCTGTGAACATCAGATAATACTAGGAAGGCAGGCTAGTCTGAAATTTTAGTACCCCTGCCGTCACTGCCCGTATAAACAGGACTCCAATAACGTTTGCAGTCGACACTGGTGCCAGTGTTAATATTCTCACTGGGCAGGACTACGATGGCATGCCGGACCGACCCAAGCTACAGAGGCACGCATCCAACATATACGCGTACGGGTCCACACAGGCACTTCTCGTGCGTGGACTCATCTACCAGTGCACCAGCCTAGATATAACGATCCGAACAACAAAGGTGAGGATACTAGTTTGAATAATTCCTCAAACATCAGGTAATACTAAGAAGGAAATTTGGCTCAGTGCACAAATAAGATAATATCGAGAGATAACAGCTGCCGTAATAAACAAACGTATTTCGTTTGGGTTGCGTTGAAGCATGAGAAAATCCTTGAAATACTTCTCTGTGCTTGGGTTATTGTTATTTTTATTCATAATAGATGGCTACTTGGCTTTTTGTTTTGTGTTTTGCCGTGACATTTTCATGCACACTTCCAAGCTGTTGATGAACGTCTGCCAAATAAAATAAAAACAATGCAACATAGTTCCTTCTTAGCCAGTGATTCTAAACGTGAAGTGCACGCCCCATGAGAGGGCCATTTGAATATATTGGGGGGAGGGGGGCAATTAAACCGCATTACGGCTTAACTACTGTTAATTTCTAATTACACTATATTATTGTAGCAGGGAAGTGTATATATTTGTTGAGGAGAGAAATTATTTATCTGACTCCATGAGGATAAATGATCGTATATAAGTTTCTTAGCTACAATTAAAGTTATGGCCTGATGTTAGGTCGGGACGAGCAATATGCCTATTCGTCGGTAAGGGATTGTAAGTAAGTCTATGTCCCTATGGGGAAAACGTGTGTCACTAACTTGTACTAGTGTGTACGTAAGTCACGTAGGGACAGTAGTCAGTGAGATGATATGGCTGGTCAGTGGTGAATGAAAGTAAAAAGGTATCCACGATGTTGTGACAAAGGAACTTGTTGAAGGAAAGAAAGGAATGTTGAAATTGGCCTACGGACAAACAGATACAAAATACCACAAGCAATGAATGAAAATACGAAAAACGTAAAAATATATAATATATAATAAAGGATATTTATTATACACGAAATATACAAAAGGGAAGAGAGTTATTGTTTGTAAAAGGTTCCTACTTAAAGTTCAGAAAATAGTTGTGTTTGGAGTACTTGCCTCTGTGTGTTGGTATATGATTTTTAGGGGAGTCAGGAGATCAAAAGTCCAGACTGTTCTGAAGATTGTGTGAAAGCATTTGCTTATATCGCGAAATGCTGTTCTCTGATTGGTCAGAAAATACTGGAGCCTAGTGTTGACAACTTGGATGATTTATGTCCGATCCTATCTTGGTAGCATTGGGCGGGAATCCTGTGGAGCCTATTTTGGGGATATTTTCCTAAAGTGTGCTCGAAAAGGGTTCTCAACTGAGAGATCTATGGAAGTTGATAATATGGTGTGAATGTTTGGAGGTGAGGATCCGACATTATTAATTACTAATTTTACTACAGATTCCATAGTAACTAATGGTTGTCTAATTAACTTAGTAAGGTATAAAAGTGGGGAGGTACTTGCATGGTCGTTACTAAATTTCATACAATAAAGAAATTACAAAAACTTTCAAGTGCCCTAAAGTGCCCCAAAAATAATTTAATTTTTGTAGTAAATAAATAATATAACTTGTTTGTTTTCAAACTCATTCAGCAATAGTGAAGAAGTAGCGAACAAATTAATTTCTTTGAAGCAACTTTTTGTTTATACAACGAATTCACAGATATTTCAGACTTGACGTCCTAATTATTATATGCATATACAAGTTGTCCATTTTTTTTATACCAAAGTGCACTAAAACATAGATGCTTTCAAATTTTCATCTACAAAAACAGGAACCCACCTAAAATAACCGCCCATGGGCGATCTATCGGGTGGG
>VCCN01006957.1:139382-150876 GCA_006491835.1 Architeuthis dux
TATATATATATATATATATATATATATATCTCGATCACTATGTGTGTTATGTATTAGTTACACTGGGTTTTAATCTGTTTATGTTCTTATCACTCACCCTCTCTCAATATGTAAACTACTCACTCAAGTATATATGTAGAGAGCGCAAGAGAGAGAATGAGTGTGTGATATATGTATATCACTTGCTTCATCTCCCTAGTCAGGGTTCAGCAAACTTTGGATTAGAAATGTTTTTATGTCTTCCAGGCCAAGGTGAATAAAAAAATGGAAACAAATTGTTATTTAATTACTTTAATGTTTTTCATTATAGAAATATATACCTAAATGAACTTCCATATAATATCATTCAATGAGGACTATGAAATTCTCTTGAGGACAAAATAGTGTCAAATTATGGTTTGAATTTTGTGTATATCAATAGAACAGCAGGAATGCAGGGGTCAGCCAATGACGGCCCGTAAGCTAATGTGGCCGGTAGCCTCATTTTATATCTAGCCTGCCAACTTCATTGGATATATGACATTGCAGACAGAAATTCTTTGTTTTCCTTTGGTTAACAAACAATAAAATTACGAATTGAAAAATAGTGCAAAAAGGCTCATTTTTGCAGGAGCCTCAAACAAATCAATGTTTTATAGCTAAAAAAAACATTGATTTTTTTCTGCAAAAATGAGACTTTTGTTCTATTTTTAAATTTTGAATTTTATTGTTCGCTAATCAAAGATAAATAAGGAAGACAAAGAAATTCTGTCTGCAACGTCATGCATTCAATGAAGTGGGCCGGATATAAAATGTGGCTCTGGGCCAGATTTGGCCCACAGGTCGTTGTTTGCCGACCCCCGCTTTAAACAGCAGATCCCCCCCCCAAAAAAAAAAGTGTTAGGGAGCAAAATTAGGGTTGTGAAAAAGAAGAAACAGGTAGGGGTGGTTGGGTTTGTGTGAAAAAGGGAGAAAATCTTTCAAAATGACCCGCAAAAAACTCTTGCACCAGCTGAAGTAACTAACATTTTAGTCTAAAAAGCTGGACAGATAAAATTTTGGTCATTTATGCTATATCGAGTTCTTCTTAAAACAAAGAGTATTTTTTTCTTCTTTTTTTAAACAACCACAAATGGTCTGGCAGTGGTCAAAGAGCTGTCAATGGTCAAAAAGGAATGCAAATGACATAGTAGTAGGGAAAAAAAAAAAAAAAAATATGGTATGAAGAAATGTGTCAAGGCTGCATATTTTGAGGCCTAGGAGAAGAAAAAAAAAAAAAGAAGAGACAAATCAATGTTTAATATTTCTACCTTTTTTTTTTTTTCAAAGCTAATCTTAAAAAATTTAAAGAAAAAAATAATCCAAAGATTTAAATGTGATAGAAAAAGAAAATTCAAAATTTAGTGTGAAAAAAAAAAAAAAAAAAAAAAATTGCCAAATTTAATGTGAGAAAAAAAAAAAAAGAAAAAAAAAATGTGCCCAAAATGTGAAAAATTCAATTTCAATGCACACAAAATTTGAAAAAAATAATAATTAGGTAATATAAAAATGTGACAAAATTAGAAGCTAAAAAACTAGAAATAAAACGATATTCGGAAAAAAATAATATAAAAAAAAAAGGATGTAACAAAATTTTGTATCTTGAAATTTGAGGCCCCAAATGCAATTCTTATTTCTGTTTTTCTTCTTAAAAGATTTATAAAAAAAACAAAAAAAACAGATCCGTTTAATTCTTCTTCCTGAGAAAATAAATGACGCCGAGTATAGCAGTGATCCCAGCAACGACTGAAAGTGTGTACATATAACGATTTCCGTCATTCGTCAAATTTTGTGCAGCAACTTGTAACTGGAAAAAAAATAAAAAAAAAAATATGTGAACACATTAAAACTAAACAACATTTTTTGCAATTGAAACCATAATTTAGAAATTCAAAAGTTTTAATTTTATTAACTCTTAAATTCATACAAAAGAAAAATGTCAATTTCAAAGGAAATAACTTCTGATTAAAATTACTCCCTTTGAGCATTTAGAGAAATTTTTTTTATTCAATTCACAGAAGAGTTTCACTGTCAGTTTCAAGTGGTTTATGAATTTAAGAGACAGAGATAAAGTTTTAAACAATGATTGATTGTTTTGTTTAGCGGCACATCAACCCTTGGTGGGTTATTTAGTGCCGAATTCGGTTTCTTTTTGAATACACAATTTATGTAGACGAATTATTGTAGGCAAATTAATGTAGGCACATTTTTGTAGACAGTTTGTTGTCAAATCTGATTTTTTATATTTTTTAGTATAGTTTCAAAGGTTATTTTTTTAACTAGAATCTTGCGACTTTGGTGAAAGGTTATTTTCTTTTTAAATAGTCTTGCGACTTTGGTGAAAGAACAGGTGTCCCCTGGTTGGAGGGGTCCTACCCCTTTACAGGGGATGCAGTCTGCATATTCTAGACCCCAGCCGACAAGGGGCTTTAAACAATGAATGTATCAACCTGGAAGTAATGATTTTCTTAACTCTTTCCTCCCTGACAGCCAAATTTTCAGTGATTATTCCCAATGTATCACTTCCAAGTCCAGTGAAATAAAATCATGAAAAAGTTCATTGAAAAAGGTATTATTGATTGATTGATTGGCATTGTCATGATTTAAATCTGTGTATGATTTAAATTCAAACATGTTTTTGTAGTAATTTTTTTTTGTTGCCCGCAAAATAATGCAAATATGAGATCACACTTGAAATTTATTATCACGCCTAGAGGCGTTATCAGGGAAGAAAGAGTTAAACTGTATAATTTAAGCTATCATTTTTAAATTAGGATCTTTTTAAAGGAATTAGTCCCAACTTTAACTTATAAAACAATTACCATATATGTTGGTGTATAAAATGGAATTTGACTGATCACCGTCGCCCCGTGTTAGAGTGCTCACCTCCAGTTCGGTAGGTCATGGGTTCAATCCACCGCAGAGTGATACCAAAGACTTTTTTTTAAATGGTACTCAACACCCCTCTACTAAGCACTCAGCACAAAGACAAGGATTGAGGAACATCTTCACAAGGCTAAGGGGTTAACGCCAAAACACATTAGATAAACTAGTTCTTGTAAGATCACCGAAGTTAAGTCGAACCTGGTCTGTACCTAGATGGGTGACCATTGGGGAATTCCAGTTGCTGTAAGTAGAATGAAGCTTCGCCAGGCCATCTTTTAGATGAACTGCCTTACAGGGCTCCATCTGCCTTGCTTTTTTTTAATACATAGATGGGTCACAATAACACCCTTTGGCAAAGGCATGAATCCAGCTCCCTGTACTCTGTCCCAATGCCAGAGAGACATTGACGAAGATGGTCTCATAATTGGCTTGCCATGAGTGTAGTCAGATACCAGTACCATATAAGTACTATCACATATAACTTGGAAAGGAGATGGGCACTGCCAAGTAATCCCTATTTGCCCTAGGGATGCCATTAAGGAGCCAGCATGGCATCCCAACATTCTCCTACAACTATAGGATCAACTAGGATCCTCAATTGTCACCCATCTAGGTACTGACCAGGATCAACGTTACTTAACTTTCAGTGATCTTACGAGAACCATAGGATGAGCTAACTACAGATGTCCCCTGCTATGACCAATTTGCTTTTACGAAAAACCTCAAGCCGCCATAGCTTTGAGCTTTATTAATCACTGCTACCCACAACACTGGTTTATTGCTAGGTTTAGGTTATTCATGTGTTCTGACATTTATATGTATGTATCTGGATTTTGCCCAGCCCTAACTGTTCATAGTAGAAACTTGAAATTTTGCACTCCCCTCAATGAGTAGGGAAAATGTTGTTTTTTTTGTTTATTTAAAATGTCTTGTAAGGGTGTTATGCTTAGCCTAAAACTGGCAGACATTTGGGGTCTGAGGATGCTTTGGGGTCTGAGGACGCTCAATTTTCCTTGTATAAATTAATGGTAATTGCTTCTTTGCCGTACCCCATTTTGGCTTACGA
Source organism: Architeuthis dux (assembly GCA_006491835.1). Lineage (NCBI taxonomy): Eukaryota > Metazoa > Mollusca > Cephalopoda > Oegopsida > Architeuthidae > Architeuthis > Architeuthis dux. The sequence continues at coordinate 143,353 of VCCN01006957.1, forward strand.
AAGGTTTCATAGGAACACTCTACTTTTGGATAAGGGGGGCGGGGGTAAAATTAAAGGAGAACAAAATCTAAAGAAATGGGAAGGAAGGGAAAGGGGGAAAATGGGAAGAGATGACTAGAGAACTTAGAGAAGTAGAAATGGAAACTTCATCCTACTCATACTTCAAGGGATATAATTGCCGGGGAACAAGGTTTAGGAGAGAACCTCTAGGTTTAAACTAGCTATATTGTTAAATAGTTAATTAGCTGTTACAGTATGAGTATATACTATCAAGGGTGCTAAATGAATATTTCAACAAGACTTTGTGGGGAAGAAAGGAAATATGGTGGGGGAAAGAATCAAAAAGGTGTGTGGGGCGAGAGAGTCAAAATTGGGTCAACTATATACACCCCTGACTCGTTATATATAAAAGAGTGAGAAATACTTACCCATCCACCCTGAGAAATTATCCATTGAGAAATATTATTTCGTACAAAATGTATCACACAGTCTTGGATTCTGGTGAAGAATTCTCGAAATGAACTGTTACTAAGGAAACGGCAAGCGAGATAGTAACCAAAACAGAAAAGAGTCACGATCCGACCCCAGTTCGCTTCTTGTCTTAACATACTGAAAGTAAAGAACAAAAACAATTACTTTTATATACATACATATTAGAAACCGTCAACCAAAACTGTCAATATAGATTTCTTCAGTATTTAAGTGGTTCTGCCAGGCTATGTATGTATTGTTATGATATCTAAAGATTATCCCGAGGTCAGACACCTGTGCGGAAATGGGGACCGGTGATTGAAACCGCGTAGGCGTTAGAGAAACTATAAAGCAGACCCGAACAGAGAGTGGGGGCGGACAGAAATCTCGACACTCAAAGAAGAGACATACATCAGCGGACGAGACAGCTGTCCCTGTTGGGGACAGACTGGCGGTTCTTATCTCTCTCTTCACTCTTCGGCCGACAAAGATGTATGTTGTGTAATAAAAATATGTCCAGATATTTTTATAAGCAAGTCTTCGCGTTTCTTTTATAATGAAGTCACCCCAGTATGCAACGGTATGTGTCACGTGTACAGGCTGCACCAGTAGAGCTTGAGGGTTGCAAACTTGAACATTTACTCCTTGTTATGTCTAGAAAAAAAAACTTTTTTTGTTTTTTTTGAAAATCCCCCCAAATAAGTTTTTAGCAGAGGTTCAATTTACAATGTAAGTTCATGCTAAATTGGTCACTTAGTTTGTGTCTGGCAACATTCACACTTATTTTGTTTTTTTAAATTCTGCTTTTTGGTGAAAGAAGTAACTTATTCATTGATTACCCCTTTTTCCAGCTTTTTTTACTTGATCACCTCAGCATGCTGCCAAAAGACATTGGTCAGGTGTAGGTTTCTATTGAGTGACTAACCAAACCTGTTATATTACTCTTAAACACGTCACACCTTTTTGTTTCTTCATAAAAAACCACCCTCGAGGTGCAACTTAAAATACATGGTTTAGAAAGTTCCTGCAAAAAGTTATAACAAAATCATCAATGTTTTTTGGGGTTTCTTTTAATGAGAAGATCATAAAGTTGTATTTTTGATGAGTATTTCTTTCATCTGAGTAGCAACTAGGAAGTAAAATTACGATGAAAGAAATACTATTTTTCATTCATAACATTTTTCAACAACATTATAAGTTGTATTTTTAATGTAGAGATCATAACATTTTTAATGAGGAGATCATAATTTGTATTTTTTGTTCCCAATATTTTTAATGTAGAGATCATAACATTTTTAATGAGGAGATCATAACTTGTATTTTTTGTTCTTTTTAGACATAATATCTGCATTTGTTGTTTCGTTTATTCCTGTAGACCTTTTGTAGAGCATAGAGCTTCAACCCCTGCGGTTTCAGTAGCAACTAGGTTTTTTTTACGGGGTATATGAAAGAAATATTAGTCAAGTATTAATAAAGGAGTTATGTTTGACAAATCTTTATTTTTCAGTTAAGCTGTCGTTTAAAGCAACTCAAATATACTAGGGCAGTGCCCGTGCCAACGGGGCCGGACTTTATGGTGTATGGAGCAGCCTGCGATAATAGCCATGTAAAATAATTTTACGTCCATTGTACAAAACTACAGCTTCGAAGTATTTTGGTTACTTCTCTTCAGTGTTGCCAATTTAAATATGAAATATCTAAATTTAGATAATTCTAAAGAGCAGAAGTCAAGAGAGATAATTTAAAGAGATTATGCAGAAAGATCTATAATTTTTTAATTTATTTTTGTGCTGACTAATATATCTGGTGAATTTCAATTTTGTACAGTGACTAGCTGTCGAGTAATCGCGATACACACACACACACACACACAGATTTCTTCAATTATAGTTAGATAACATACATGTTGACAATTCGAGAAAAATTGTCATAAATGGTGTCGTTCGACATGTCCAGTTCATTTGCTATTTGTTCAAACTGTTGTCGGTATCGTTCATTAACATCATCTCCAATCCGAGCCAACTGTCGTCCAACTTGGGCCAAACTATAAGAAATACAAAAATGTTATATTGTAATATATAAAAATGGAGTGTGTGAAGGATCAAAGTAATCTCAAAAATATACTAACATTTTATTCATGAAAAAGAAAGAAAAAGAAAATTAAAGGGGAAAAAAAGGAAAGGAAAAAAAAGACAGGAAAAAAAGGGGGAAAAGGAAAGAAAAAAAAGGGGGAAAAGGAAAGAAAGAAAAAAGGGGGAAAAGGAAAAAAATAAAAAAAAGGGGGAAAAGGAAAGAAAGGAAAAAAGAAGAAAAAAGGAAAAAATAATAAAGGAAAAAAAGAAAAAGAAAAAGAAAAAAAAAGGTTAAAAAAGGAAAAAAAGGAAAAATAAATAAAAGTGGCGTAGATATAAAAATGGATTAGAACCAAACTATACATTGGTCTCCCATTTCTTGTACTGTTGTTGGCTTTTAGGTCGGAAGCCAAAAAATTGAATGTCTAGTTCAGTGATGGCAAACCTTTTTAGTACGGTGTGTTGAAATTTTAATTTTTTGTATAAACCTGTTATTGCAGTGTTACTTATATGTATTTTAGTTTTAGGTAAATGCTTATAGATAAGCGGCCTATTTTGTAATATATTTATAAAACTAGGAGGGTAATAAAACATAACTTAAAATTTCAAAAAATACTTATATTTTATTACCCTCCTAGTTTTATAAGCATTTTTTGAAATTTCAAATTATATTTTATTATACTCCGAGTTTTATAACTTGAAATTTCAAAAAATGCTTATAAAAATAGGAGGGTAATAAAATGAAATTAAAAATGTTTTTTTTCTTCAAAGTCCACATGTACCTAAAAACATGTGGCGTGTAACTGCTGACATGCGTGCCCTAGGTTTGCCCTCATTGGTCTAGTTTCATGGGGCCGTACGTCAAGGCTGCACTTAAAGGGGTAGAGTCAGGGTCACTTTGTGATGCCCAAGGCATCACAAAGAGAACTAGACAATTTTTGTCCCTACCCATATGTACGTGTGAGGGTTCCCACACTAAACTTGACTGTGGGTCACATTCATGGAGAGGCAGATGATTCCTTTATTTTTAACCAGTGTAGGTTCTATACCGGAGCTTCTCAAAGTAGGGGCAGGGTCCCCTCCAGGGGTTGCATAAAGATTTTGGTGGGCAGAAATATTTGAAAATCTTCTTTTTTTTAAATAATAAGTAAATTATTATATAAGTAAATGTAGTTTTTGTTGCATTTCAATAATTTATCTTTTCTTGTATAGATGATAAATGTGTTGCAATTTTCGGTAGTTTTTTGTTTCTATGTTTAGTTACAGCTAAATACTAATATAGTCTTAGTACCTGTTGCTTTTATAACTGAGTGAGGGTTTTCGAAAAATGTTGTCTCATCAAAAGGGATTGTGAATTAAAAAGTTTGCAAAACCCTGTTCTATACCCCCCCCCCCAGATCAGGAAGGATGAGTGCAACCTCTGAAGACATTTCTAGGTAATCAATATTTAATTGAAAAAGTAGACAAATTTGTGGACATAAAGTGGGGCTTCAATTTTAAAGTACAACCAAATTATAGACTGGTCCCCCATTTCTTTGACTGTATATGCTGGTATACAAGAAAAAACAACTAATGAATTTAAGATGAAGGTAAAAAGTAGTCATAAAAATTTAAATAATTACAAGACGAACATTTAATAAAAAACTAAAAATCAAACTAGGCAAACAGAGAAAGTCTATTTCTGGTACAATGGTATAAGCAGCACGACAAATTGTTGATCAAGAGGGGGGGGGATCATATCTATATGAGTGGCCACCGCGCATGATAAGTGCCCAACAAACTATTTTTAAAAAGTTGATATTATCATTATTTTTCGACCTACAATGCTCAGTTTTTCAAAACATTTTGAAGCCTGAACACTATGAATCATAATGCAGAGTGTTCAAGCTTCAAAATAAAAGAAAATAAGCATTATAGCTCTACAAATAACGAAAATATCAACTTTTTGAAAATGGTTCATTGGGCACTTATCATGCGCGGCCACTCATATATACATGAATACCTATATCCATGCACACAGACTAGATATATACAGGCTCACACAGTTCATATACACACAGAATACATATTTTTTAAATTTAACCAATCTCAGAGACGTTTTGAGGTCATATGGAATGAGTTTTTTCTGCATTTTTGTATTTGGGGTGGAAAAAAAGCCAAAAATTATCAAAAAGACACTAAAAATGTTTAAAAAAACATGCCAAAAATGGCTGAAAATAGCCAATAGAGAGTTCAGCTTCATTTGGAAATAGGTTTCTATTGGGAATTTGCTGTTGAAAGGCTAGTGAGAACGCTGCCTCTGTCAGGTTCTGCATATGGACGTGCGTCTAATGCCAGAATTATTTTAAGCCGGTCTTACCCTCTGTTTTGTGTTATGTTTAGCTCAGTGACTGTTAAAAGGTTCTCAATTTGACTGGGGTCATCATGTTTGAATTTTTCAATGACAAAATTTGTAAACACTACTTTTGTCTGATGGTCAACTTGGTCCGTCGTCAGGTTTTGAGTATCTCCACCTCCGAGTGAAGCCGCCATTTTGACACCAAACACCTTTGAATAAAACAAGAAAAAGGTTTTTTAAATTATCACATATTATTATGCCTCTTTGGGGTTCTCCAACTATACACAATATTTACACATCAACTTCAAAACAAAAACAAAATTCATAAAAACATATTCAAATGTACATAAATACAAACAACATCTACAATTTAACACAATTGAGAGATCAGACTCTCTTGAAAATCTCATCTCATGACGTTGTATATATGTCTGTCTGCAGTGAGCATCACGGCCAAAATCAGGAGATAGACTCTTTGTTTCTTTTAAATCAATAATGAATAAATTAGAATGAAATAAATCTTACTTTTATATTGTTATTGTGTTAATTAAAACTATATATTCATTTCAAATGATTGAATTCCTTGTTATTTGTGTTGTTAACACAATGTTTCGTTCGATCCATTCTTCAGCCTTCTTCAGGTGTAAAATCCAAGTGTGAGGGGGGGTAAACAGAATTTTTAATTTTTCAAGGGGCTAACCCTTATAATGCAGGGCCCAGGTGTGTCTTGTCGGGTTTGAGTCTCTTGATCAGCAGAAGCCACATAGGGTTGAACTCTGCACTTGTCTGACTAATGCATTTAGTCGAAATGTTGATATGAGCTGCCTCTTTGATTTTTCTCTGCTTCCAACACCTGGCCTTACATTATAAGGGTTATCCCCCTTAAAAATAAAAACTTCTGTTTACCCCATCACACTCAGATTTTACACCTGAAAAAGGCCATAGAATGGATCAGCCAAAACATTGTGTTAACAACACAAGCAACAAGAAGGAGTTCAATCGCCCGAAGAACCATTTGAATGTTAATGTCCCTTCTCAAAACTATAGAAAATATATAGTCATTTATGTCTTAAAAAAAAAAAAAAAAAAAAAAAAAAAAGAATTAAAAATTACATCAAAATGCATAATTATAAAAGTTCCCCTTAGTACAATTGTGCGAAGAGTTCTAAATGATCCAGGATCTATCCAAAAATGATGCATCATTGATGAACAAAATGGAAGCGTCATCAATTACTCATAACATAGGCCTCTCCCATCCAAAAATGGCCGTCCTCCCCTTTTCTATCAACTCTCCTCAATTAACTGATTCAATAAAGTCAAGCCCAAATTTATCTGACAACAAAGCAGCAAAATATATCAAGACAGTAGCAACATTAAAAAAAGAAAGAAAGTCCATTTAAAAGATAAAAAATCTGGCAAAGTAGGACGACTTAACCGTCAAAAATCCATATTTTCCTCCATTATGGCTGTTACAATCAGTGTTGCCAACTCAAAAATTTTGACTGTCAAAAAGCGCTTTTTAAAAATAAAATCAAGTATTGTAAAACATTTTTATTAATTTTTGACTGCTATTTACTTGTATCTTAATTTTTAGTAGTTTTTTTTTTTTAAAAACACAATGTGTAAAATGGTTTAACAAATAATGTTTGTTTTTTTTAGTAAAAAAGCTAAGTTGAATTGTAATTAAAAAACAACTGAAAGTTAAGATAAAGGTAAATATTAATTAAAAATTAATGAAAAATGGTTTACAATACTTTGTCTAAATAAAAATGATATAATAAAATAAATCGCTTTTTTTTACTAAAACCAAAGTAAACAATAACACTGCCGTGCCGGCCTTACTGAAATTGTGATTAAACAAACTAAAATTAGTAAAATAAAAATAAAATAATCGTTTTTTTTTACTAAAATTCAGACAGTCATTGCTGTGCCAGCTTAGTATGAAAGTAATAAAAATGTTAGCTTCTTTAGCGGTGATCAGTCAAATCAGTCCTTAGGATACGACCAGTGTTGCCAACTCAAAAAATATTTTCACGCTAAAAGTCTTTGAAAATTGCCAAATTGGCCAAAAAAGACGCTCAGAATGGCCAAAATAGCCAGTAAATGGCCAAAATGTTTTAGACGCAAACGCGTTAAATCAGCAACACTGAATACAATGGATTTGTTATGGTTATGTTGTCCTACTTTGCCAAAATCACTGCCAATAAAAGTCAATAAAAAAAAAAAAATCAAATGTCTAATTTTATTAATCCTATTGTAACATAGCCATAATGGAGGAAAATATTATTTCTCAAAATGTAGCTTTTTATTTTATTAGTATTATTGGTCTGAGTCTCTAGCTATTAAGACAATAGAGTTATGCCCCTTGTCTTTACTTCCAACTGCCAATCCCATTATTTGGCTCTCGGTTGTTTTGTCGAACAACGTGCCGCCGACACACAGTCAACAGCAGTTTCATCCCGTGAACGATTATATTATAAAATGATTTTTTGCGAATGATCAGACATTTAATCAATGAGACATTGACACACTATTTTTAAAATGTAATTAAACTTGAAAAACAAAATTAGTTCTTGAGTTTTTTCTTGGCTTGGCTTTGCCAGAAACGAAAAACAAATTTTCATTAATTATTAAGTAGAATAT
>VCCN01006957.1:157899-175996 GCA_006491835.1 Architeuthis dux
CTTTAATTAAAAAATGATTCAAAATTTAAATAAACTTTTTATCGTAACTTTAGTTAACAATCATTAATTTCTCCGGGTTTTTTTTTTTAGAAAATAAGTCATTATTATTTATTTAGTTTAAAAAAAAAAAATAAATAAATAAACATTATCTTTGTTTTTTTTAAGTCGTTCGTTATTTTAGATGTTAAATGGGATTAACTTAATCCGATAAAGTGTTGTGCAGATAATTCAAATAAATGCAATAAAGATTATAATTTATTTTTTCTCAAAAAGCCTAATTTTTCTTAGTTGTTTTTTTTATTATGTAAGACTTCGGGAAAAGGAGTTTTTGAAGAAGAAAAAAAACCCTACTAAACGGATAAATATATTTTTTATTAAAATATTTTTTTATAGATATAATATTTTCTCTCCTTTTTTCTTTTAAAGTTTTCTCTTTAAGATATGAAACTTGAACAAAAAGAGCGATTAAATCATTTCGGATTATTGGTAACATAATAAATCCTTTTAAAGTCTAGAGAAATACAAAACAAAAATGCCGGGAAACAAATAATCCAGAATATAAACCTAAAATCAATCAATACAAAAAGTTAACATATAATCTGAATAATGTTGTTGCTCTGCACTAAAAATACAGAATTTCTTCGTTATTAGAATAATAATAAATAAATAAAACGTCTTTCTTCTTACTTACGTTTTTGCTTTCTAAATAAAGGCAAAGCCGACAGCGTGTTGCCACCCACACTTCCGCAACACGATTTATCTCCCTTGACCGGAACAAGATGTCTGCTTGTCATCAGAGACTTAAGTTTTAGTACTATTAAACAGTGACGACATTTAGTAATCTTAGCTTAGTCATCATTTAAAAAAAGATTCCTGTAGACTCTTTGTGAAGCATAGAGCCACATTGCACTTTCGGTAGCAAGTAGGTTTTTACAGGGTGGGGTTGCTAGCCCTACTCCCAAAAAGATGGTCTTTACTGGGCTAAAGAGCTCCAACAGAGCAGCTATTTTACCCATAGCTAGGAGGAAAAGTGGATTCATGCCTTTCTCAAGGGCATTAGTACGAAGTGAACGTAAGCAGCTTCGGCTGAAACCTTAACTTGGTTCACCAATTCTGTTTTCCGTGCCAGTAATCAGTACACCATTCCACAACCCTACCTTAGTCATGCACAAAGCTAAATAAAGGAAATACAGAACTGGGAGATGGTGTTGATTCGCAACACCATCTCCCAGTTCTGTATTTCTTCCACGTGGGAAGAATCTTCCTGCCTTGAAAATCAGCACTCAACATCTTGTTTTTGCTGTGCTCAGATACCAACTGGAGGAAAATATACAACTATCTCAGCCATAAGGAAAGTCCTACTAGTGTAGGTATATACAAAGCTTAGCTGGGTACAGGGCCTACGAGAGGCGGGTACATCATACCCAGGCCCGAGGGTCCAAAGGGGTCCCAGGAGCTAGGGGAGCCCAGGAACTTCTTGGGAATCTCAGAAAATTTTTGCATATATTGAAGGGGATAAAAACAGGATAACTAATGGAAAAGGGAAAAGGGGGCCCCGAAAGAAACTTTGTACCCCCTGATAAAATTCCTCTCAGAAGCCCTGGCTGGGCATCTTGCTATAGGCAGCAGCAGCGCTAAGTCTGACTGCTCCCACCCCTTGCAAATTTTTAGATTATTTTTTAGATTTTTCAGGGTTCTTCAGATATATTACGCTCCCAGAGCTCCGGCACCCGACTGCAGTTGGAGGGTCTGCATGTCCCATGCACCGCCTCTGTTATAGGGTAGTGCTTAGTAAGCTTGTCAAGCAGAATATTACTGCCCAGTGCCGTGTAGCGAGTTTGTTGAAGCTGGGTATAAAGCAGCCTCCTAGAGAGACATAATGAGATTTTAAAAAACGGCTAGTTTTGTTACAATTTAAGCCATTTCCAGCTCCAAATGGGCAGGTTAGTTTCTACGAAACATAAATCATGCCAAATCGCCAAGCAGATTTACAGCATCATGATCCTATCATCTGAATTCATTATTCAACCAATCATGATTAAACAAAAGATTTTTTTAGACCAATAGCAAGACATGAAACAATGAAACAAGAAGAAAAAAAGATTAGGTTCTGGAGAGCTGATTTTAGATTTCACCAAGCTTTATAAAAACCTTATTTTCTATTATGGTTCTTAGGCAGTCACCCGCAAAAGTCACGCCATGACTGTCCAACCCTTACTATACAAATGTGCCCAGGCCATATGCACCTTAACTCATCTTCAATGACAGAAAAGCCAATACACGCACACACAGAATCAACTAGTTGCCAGTCAAATAGCTAAAATGAACACCAACACTGACTTCTTAAATCCTGAAAACTAAATATTTCATCAAGCAACAAGCAACTTCACAAAGACCTCAGCAGTTGACATATGCTAGCAACCAAAAACTTTTACCATGCCACATACCTCCAACAGAGGCCTCTTAACTTCAACATGACATCCTATAGATGTTACCATTTGTACTAATCTACATAATTTTCCACATGGATCTATCCCAGCATTCTTTCTCACTTGGAGCTTCTCATTTTGAATTATTCTTCTCCTGAATCATTGGCTGGTCTTTTTTTGCTTTTCATCTTCCTGGCTTTCCTTATATCTAGTTCAGTGTCATTCCCCCTCAAATCTTTATTGCAAAACATCATTCACCCGTGATTAATTTTCCGTTTGTGATCATTTTCATCTTATTTCTTAACCCATGAGAACCCACTGTGATACCTGTGTCACATACAATTTAATTGATCTGCACAGTCTCTTATATAATATTATATTTTATCCTTGATTTTAACTCATGAAGTGTACTAAGTGACATCTAATGAACATCCTGGTGCAGTCACGTTACTGTGTGTCAATCTGCCTACCCAGAATCCCACATAATGTTCCTTCAAGTAGAAATGGGGCTGGATTCTTATGGGTTAAGTGTGTTTTTTTTCACGTTTTTTTGAACATCCTAAAAATATATAGAGAAAACTAAGAGTGGCACAAAATTTAACAATTCTTTGTAGTTTACATAAAGTTAGCAAACAACAGTCTTAGAACTTAGAATTAGATTTTTAGATATGATGGGCAATCAGGATGTTGAAAATGGCCTAAACAGCCATAACATGTACATCAGAAGGCATATATCAATCCAATACACAAGGCTGAACTATGTTCATGAAAAAATTTTGAACTTTTAGAATTTTAATATTTTATAACGTCTAGAACACTGTATTTTTCATTTTCATAGTTTATTTAGATAAAAAATTTTCTTATTGCATATGTTTACCACAAAAATTACTTTTTAAGTATTGAAAAATATAAGTACCTGAGAAAATTAAATCTTTCACTCTTCATGTTTCATTCACCCTTCATTCAACCCTCTAGTTTCATTCACCCCCAAAGTAATTTCATTCACCCTTGGGTGAATCATTCAACAATTTAAGAAGTACTGATCTAGTTCTGTCTCACAAGTTGTCTATCAGGTGGAATCACTTGTGTAACTACAGCCTGGCCCGTATCGCGAAGGAAAAGGTTTAGCACTTCTTACTGGTGTAAATAAACAATCTTTATTACAGCATGTTAATACAACATTCTTAGTACAACACTCAGTACAACTTTATGTTCAGTACAACTTTATGTTCAGTACAACTTTACATTCAGTACAACTTTATGTTCAGTACAACTGAAGACATAATTCGCCTTTGCCGGCTTGTAGATTGTCTTTAGGACTTTGTGTTGAGATTGTGGGAGAAGAAAACTGTGCGCTGCCTGAAGGCAGCTTGCGAGACTGCACAATGGAGTCTCGGGGCCCTTAATATGGGCAAAGAAATCCGTGTGTGCGCTAAACACATGTTTTGGATTAAACCTGGAGTCATAAGGTCAAGTTATTCTGACTCCGGCTTCGGCGTGATCAAATTTGGGGTCGCCTTTTGCGAGATTTGGATATCCACAAATCTACCAGGGGGTGTCCCTGGAGACCTTGGACCTACTTAAATTCTCGTTTAGCTGGAGACCATGGTGCCATACGATGCTGCCTGAATGCTTCCTACCCCCATTCTTCACCACCGGACACCTGGTTCTTTGTGAATTATTTTTCTCTAATTATCTGTGTCTGGCATCAGCTACAACTTGTCTCTGCTGGGGCCGCCTGTACAGCAACATTAATTCTGAAAAAGGCCCTGAACTGATATCTGCGTGCATAAATTACAAGTGTCATCTCACCCATACACATGAACAATACAACTACAAACCACTCATCCTCATCATCAGCAGCAGCAGTGACGTAGCAAGGGTTCCCAGTGCCTGGTGGCAGTTGCACGATAGGGGATGGTATAATTATTAATTAACAGGCATTATAGGTCAGAGCCCGGGATGACTGCCCCCTCTCCCCCCCCCTCTTGCTATGCCTCTGCTAATAATGATCACAATAACAAACACACTGAACGTACATTTCCTGTACAGTAGCAATAACATTGAAATAAACATTGCAAAACATTCAAGAGAAGAGAGCCATAACAATTCACGTACTTATATAAAATGCAATGCGTATCCATATTTTTTCGTGTGACAGAGTGCACAGATACTACAATCTGATCCGAGGCAGAGTGCTCAGATATTACACTCTGATCCTAGGCAGAGGGCTGGGGAGAGACACTAAAGTGGGTGATCGGTTTTTATTGTTGTGATAAAATGATCCCTCCATGATTAATACATCTTAGCATAAGATGTCTCTGGCCATAAAATGGGGGTCGTTTTTTATTGTTATTGTGATAAAATGATCTCTCCATGATAATACATCTTAGCATAAGATGTCTCTGGCCATAAAGTGGAGGATCTGTTTTCATTGTTATTGTGATAAAATGATCCCTCCATGATTAATACATCTTAGCATAAGATGTCTCTGGCCATAAAGTGGAGGGTCGGTTTTTATTGTTATTGTGATAAAATGATCTCTCCATAATTAATCATCTTAGCATAAGATGTCTCTGGCCATAAAATGGGGGTCGTTTTTTATTGTTATTGTGATAAAATGATCTCTCCATGATTAATACATCTTAGCATAAGATGTCTCTGGCTATAAAAGGATTAATACATCTATTTATTTTACTTCAAGTAATAAATCTGTAGACCAGATAGACATCTCATATTTTGTATACAAAACCCAAAATTATGTCTGACTAAAATGGTATGAAAAGAAAGATTATCTTTGCTTACTTATCTATCTTCCTCCACCAGGTCACAACACAATTACTCATTTTAACCAAATGCTTAATTATATACTAACAGTTATGTTAAAATCAAAATTGTGGAGTCGAGTAATTTTCATAAATTTAATTTCTTGCACAGATAATAAATTTTAAAGGAAATACATACAAATATCTTACACATTCAAATATTTCAGCATACTTAAAGCAGGTTTTAGACTGTTTTTAGAGTCTCTGTAATTGAAATGGTGGATCAAAATGATGGGGAATCAGTTTTCTATTGTTATCAAGTAATAAACTAACCCCTCTAATGATTAATGAATTATTCATATAATAGCCAGTGTCTATGGCTTTGCAATGCTCAAAACATGTCACGCTCTGCTTTTGATTATGTCTGTTGAGAGAAAAATTTACACTCTGTAATTGAAAATCTTCCAAAAATAAAGTAGTATTTATTTAATTAGGATTTGATGAAAATCAATCAATTTAATAATTATTTAACTGGATTTTGAAAAAAATATTTCTTTCTTTTTACTAGAAATATAGTGAAAATACATTTGCTTACAGCATGTGTTTGTTACCTGTAAAATCAGTTCAATTGTAAAGTGATGAAATCCCGCTTCAATTTACAAGACATTTATGGGAAAGCTAAGTATGGATGACCAGTAAAATGAAAACTTGATATCATCCAAATTTTTATTCCCAGTATTAAAATACCATCTGCAGGTACATGTTAATAAGTATTTGAACAAGCACACAGATCGTTCCTACTTGGAAGAATAATACAACAATTTGATGGCACATATCACCCCTCCCTTTTTATCTAAAGGAAAACGTAACCTTCGTTGTCCAGTCCCACATTGGTCAGAACTCTAGGAAGAGACTTGAAAAATAGAAAGAAATTTCTCATTTAACTGTATTTCCCATCAAAATTTATTGAAATTCTTCTTTTAGAATGAAAATGTTCACATTCGGAAGTAAATTAAGTTACTGTCACTAGTTACAAATCCATTGTCATGTTATTAACTCTTTCCTCCCTGGCAGCCATGTTTGATTACTTGCCTGACTCCCTTCATCTAAAAAGTGCCTTGTGAAACTAATCTAACAGTCTGTTGCTGAACAAAAAAATACAATGGGCAGTAAATAAATTGCTTTATCTCTTTTAATATTAAATTTACACTTACTAAATTTTCAGTGATTATTATGTATGAAATGTATCACTTCCAAGTCCAGTGAAATAAAACCATGGAAAAGTTAATTGAAAAAGATATTATTATCGATTGATTGGCATTGTTATGATTTAAATTTGTGTATGATTTTAATTTAAACATGTTTTTTTAGTAAATTCTTTTTATCAATTTTTATCATTTTTTAGCAAAATTTTGTTGTTTATTTTCAATATCAATTATCATGCCTAGAGGTGTTATCAGGGAGGAAAGAGTTAAATTCATTGGTAAAGATCTACTTCCGTTAACCAAGTCAAAAAAAAATAGAAACAAATTTTTTCCGCCAGTAATTTTTTGTGCTTTTAATTCATTAGAACCTAACAATCTTTCTGGGATTTTTTATTTTTCAGAAATATTATAATGGAAGTAACAATGGCTCATTGTGACATTTAGCATCTTTGGAACCTATTCAGCGGATGAACTTCAATGCTTTGGGGCATATGAAGCCAAATGTCTCGACCGCAACTGGTACAAACTCATACCTATTGGTCAGTGAGCAATATTTGGCCATTTTCTGCTCCTCGGCCTTGCTCAATGGCCGACGAGATCAGGTTGCAGTTTGCGAATGGAAACTTTTTTCTTCAAAATTTCATTTATAAAATAAAATTTTGCATTGTACTATATAGGAAATACCACAGTTAATTTTATTATTTATTACTCACCGCTACTCAAAACACTGGTTTAATTGGGTTTAGGTTATTCATGTGTTCACACAATTATATGTATCTATACATCGCCCAGCCCTAACCATTCATAGTAGAAACTTGAAATTTTGCACATACACTCCCCTCAATGAATAGGGAAAATATTTTTTTGTTTTTTCAAAATTCCCCACCAAAATAGGGTTTTAGAGGGAGAAAAAAGTGTCCATTCGCAAACTGCAACCTGATCTTGTCGGCCATTGAGCCAGAGGGGGTTCAATTTTATCTATGTAGCCGGACCTCGCCAGCCCTAACCATTCATAGTAGAAACCTGAAATTTTGTACACACACTCCCCTCAATGAGTAGGGAAAATGCATTTTTGTTTTTTGAAAATTCCCCCCCTAATTAGGTTTTTTTAGAGGGGGGTTCAATTATATGTATCTATATATCTGGACTTCGCCCAGCCCTCACCAATCATAGTAGAAACTTGAAATTTTGCACATACACCCCCCTCAATGAATAGGGAAAAAATTCACCCCCAAAATAGGGTTTTTAGAGGGAGAAAAAAGTAATTTTTTGCTTACTGTGATAGATTAAAGGCCTGGGTAGAGTTGTTGCACTAAAAGCAACGGACAAATTAGTCACGTCTTTTGGCAGCATGCTGTGTTGGGGGTGATTAAAAAAATTGAATAAAGGGTGATCAATGAATAAACTACTTCTCTTGTCTTTTGTTGGGCCATGATCGAATTTAAAAAAAAAAAACGGGAATGCTGATGGACACAAGCTAAGGGACGAATTTAACATAAACTTACATTGTAAATTGAACCCCCTACTAAAAATCTATTTTTGAGGAGAATTTTCAAAAACAAAAAAAAAGTTTTTTCTAGACATAATAAGGTAATTTCAGCCCTCTAGCTCCATTTGGTGCTGCCTGTACATGTGACGCATACATAGATAGCCATCCAGACTCTGAAGAAACCTATGTTGACAGTTTTGGTTGACGGTTTCTAATTAATAATTATAATACATAGGTCATAGTTTTGGGTCGGCCTTACTAAAATTAAAGCGACTGGAACCTACACACCCTTGTTTGACAGAATAGCCGCTAGATCGGTGTTTCTCGAACTGTTTTGAACTATCACTCACTTTTATATATATATACTTGAATATACTTGAAATAGGCTTTTTTTGACCCCAGTTAATTGTGTCATTAAGCCAGCTTCAGCATATTTGGGCTGGGTTTAAACTAATAAGAAAAATGGTAGTTAAATTTGGTATGTCCGATATCAGAACAAAGATTATTTTTTTAAATATTGATATTCTCGGATGTGACTGTCTTTTCACTTAGGCTGTTCCATGCGTTTGCCACTCTTGCCGAGAGAAAATCTTTTCTAACACCAGTGGAGGTCTGAATGTGTAGTTTATGGCTGCGTCCTTTGGTTATATATATATTTCATCAGTGCCCAAAGTAGTAAAGTAGGTCAGACATGATACATTGAAAATTAAAATTTTTTTTTTTTTCTTCATAGATCCGTGGTGCATATCATACCTTGGTCTATATTATATAGTACAAAAAACAGGGTCTCTGGAATGTCGAGATTTAAAAAGAAAAACTTTCATGTGATACAGAGGTGTAGCTGAGGTGGGGGAAGGGGGCTAATTGAAAACGCCCACCTGGCCCCCAATGGAGAGAGGCCCCATAACACTTTACAAATTGTAGTTCACCAATTTCTACTGGCATTATACAATAACAAGGATATATTTTTATATACATGAATTGCATAAATAATAATTCAGCCTTTGGCATTGTTTTTCACCAATTAATTGATCGTGCATGTCTATTTATTGCAAATTTTCCTTTTTCATCAAATCTCACTAAATGTTGGAGGGGGCCCCACAAGAAGCCAAGTGTCCCTGGGCCCTAAAATCTCTACCTATGCCACTGCCTATTGAATAATGTTCCAAGAATACAAAGTGAAGCTGAGGGGCCCTCTCCCATGCCCCCAATGCAGGGGGCCTCCCCTGCATTGGGGGCATGGGAGAGGGCCCCTATAGTTCACCTACAGCATTTCCACTGACATTATACAATAACAAGGATATATTTGTACATACATGAATTGCATAAATAATAATTCAGTCTTTGGAGTTGTTTTTCACCAATTAAGTGATAGCGCATGACTGTTTTTTTGTTTTTTTTATCAAATCTCACTAAATGGTGGAGGGGGTCCCTCAAGGAGCGAAGCCCCCCCCCCATCTGATAACCTTGGAATGTAGTAAATTTGAATACAAGGTCTGTCTGGAAAGTATCCAGACATTTATTATTAACGAAGAAACAACCTACCTAGGGCAATGACGCCTTAGTCCACTTCAAAGTACTACCCTTGGGACATCTCACATTTTTCCCCGGGAACCATTCCACTTTTCAAAACATTCCGCAAAATCCTCTTTCGGGATTGCCATCAGCTGCCTCATCTTGTTTTCCTTAATCTTATCCACAGTCTGAAATCTCCTCCCTTTCAACAGTCTAAAGTGGCAGGGAGTCAAATCTGGACTATAAGGTGGCTGACAGACGTGGGTGTTCTCCTTAATCTTGTCCACAATCTGAAATCTCCTCCCTTTCAACAATCCAAAGTGGCAGGGAGCCAAATCTGGACTATAAGGTGGCTGTTCTCCTTAATCTTGTCCATGGTTTGAAATCTCTTTGGGAAATGCCAGAAGTGGCAGGAAGTCAAATTTGGACTATAAGGAGGCTGACAGACCTGGGTGATGCAATATTTTTCAAAAGAAACTCTGCAGTAGACATGAAGAATGGGCAGGGTCAGTTGTTGTGAATGCGGCGGTCACACAGTACACAAGTAACCCCACAGGAGAGTTTCTGTTCACACATTCACAGTAAGGTCCTCTCTGATTGGTAGCCAATTTACATCAGGTTTGCACTACCGAATCTCAAGATATTCAAAATGGCTGAATACTTTCCGGTCTGACCTTGTATACTAGTTCCATTTATAATACATCTCTCTTTGTGCATTTTTTATTGTCTCTAATAATGTGATTTTAATGTGACTCGCTGAAAATACCAACCCCCCTGGGTGGCAATTCCAAGCTATATGGAGCCAACCTTTGTAAAACATTAAATCATTACTTAACTCATGATTTTATGGCCGTAGATTTGATATGGCTGGGTTTTGTTTTTAAGTAAATAGTAGGCACTTCTTACAGAACATTCACTTCAGTTTACTGTTTAATTTACTCCAAGCAAACTGAAATATGAGAGTAAATTTAAACAAAACAATCTTCTTTTTTTTTAACTTTAAAAACGATTGGTTTAAACGTAATTAAATAAAAATAGCAGTTCTCTCCCCTTTATTAAATATCCCTCTTGATAGAGGTCCTTAGCTGCGCTGATGTCACATTCTGTTTCTGACCCTAAAGAGCTCCCATTTTCCAGAAGCCGACCTGACTATAAAAAGGGTCCCTTTTCTCTCCCTTTTCCTCTTTTGTTACCAGCCACCATGAAGACTCGCTCTCTTTGGCTCCTTTTCATGGGTTACAGCACTTTCGTAGCCAGCATTTTAATCATGCGCAGAAATAGCTATTTCCTAGACACTTTTTATAGCCGGAATGAAACAAAATGATAAAACTGCCGTTCATCTGGTGTCGCTAATAGCAAACTAGAAATTGTTTAAAATGTATATTTGTTATTCTTTTTATAGATTGGTCAGACTGAAACTTATATAAAAATATTATAACAAGGATAAATAATTAAATATAGCCTGATGATGATGAAGGAATATTTACCGCCTGTATTTTTAATGAAGAAAAATCTGTTTTAAAAAAAATATTGAGTGAAAAAAAAATTGTTTTTCACCGATCAAAAGCCTGAATTATAATTAATCGAGTAAAACTGAACATTTGCTGACAAAAAAATTACTTTACTTAATTTTCCTGGTTAAAAATTCATCCTTAAATAAATAAGTATCAAACATTTTATTAAAATCGAATAATATGCTGGATTTTGCCAGATTTTAAAATTTCCCATGTGTCGATTTCTCACGGAATCATTGACAAACAACGTCTCTATTTTGTTTAAACAGTGACAACAGAATAAGCTGACTTTATCGTTTTGTTTTGTTTCTGATATAAAATGTGTGCTAGGAAATAGCTATTTCTGCTATGAAAATTCCAGCGATTAACTTGTGCGTGATGGAAATGCTGGATACCGGGTACGGGTAAGCCCTTGGGCCCATGTCCGGCCCAGTCCATGGGCGGGTATGCGTGGGCAGAGTCATATTTATAAAAGTTAATGGGCAGGTACAGGCGGGACGAATCATGTTTAGAAAATAAATAATGAATTTATTACATTTGCTGCCAAACTCAGACCTTGATGACTGGCCAGTTCTTAATGAGTGTGTCGCCTGAAATCCTGAGAAGGGGAATGGTCATTCCATGTTTAAGTCTTTATTGCTGATGCTCGGAAATGCATTATCTGTGGTGAGCGATGGTTATCTAGTCTAAAGTCTTTACACACACAGATATATACACACATATCTATAAACACACACACACACAACTGTTTTTATTTGTCCACACACATACATATGCACAAACTAATGGCCGCTTACATACAAAGTTCACAACAACGCTATTCACCCTATCCACACACACACACACACACACAAATAACAGTAGCTTTTTTTGCACACAACAAAATATGCAGTCACATATGGCCATTCTTTTCAAGCAGTCATTATTCATTCTCAAAAAAGAAAAGATTTTTGTATAATTAATGAATAAATTAGAATGAAACAAATCTTATTATTTTTTTTATATATCTTTTTATATATTAATGTAACTTTTGAATGCGCAGGTGGATTTCATTAATTATAAATCCATCCTTTTTTTGGGTTTTAAAGGTGGGAAAAAAATTCAAATTTAATTTAAATATACGTATATGAATAAATATATGTAAATAATTGCAGTTAATTATTTTGTTTTTGTTTGCTTTAAATATATATATTGTGCAAAATCGTTTCCCCCCAAAAAATTACATATTTACTTATGTTTGTAAAAAAGGTTTGATTTCACTTTGATTACATAAACTTTTGATTGTAAAAGAAATAGTTATTTTAATCCTTGTTTTGATTAAATAAACATTTGATCAAATTAAAACTACTATGCATTTATTTATTTTTTTCTAAAAATCAAAGTATGGTAAATACGTAGTTTTAACTTTTTTTTACAAAAAATAAATAAATACATAGTTTCAATTTGATGCATAATGCCTGTTTTGTTAAATACGACGTACAAGGAAAATCTTTTCATTTTTTTTGGTTAATTTTTCTTGTTGATGCACAACAAAAGAACGTATGTTCGTAGGTAATTTATATAAATACGTTTGGACAGTATTTAAATTACCTCCGAACATACGTTCTCTTGTTTTGAGTTGTGCGTAAACAAGAAAAATTAACCCAAAAAATGAAAAGGTTTTCCTTGTCCGTCTTATTTAACCAAACATGCATGAATGAAGAATGATTACTGTCCAAATACACAATATATATAATAAATATATATGAATAATTTCTATGCTGAAAGAATGATAAAAAACAATGTCTTCTTAAAAGCAGAAGATATTTATGCGTATGGTCTTCCGTAGCGGCAATCGCCAATAGTTTTAAATGCTGAAAATGGCCGAGGTAGCTTCGAAAAAAAAAATGGCGAATTAATCTAAATAAACTGTTATAATATTAAACTAAGACATGCAGGTGGGTTTACATTCCAAAACAAAATAAATCACGAGCTGCGGAAACGGGCGGAACCTAAAGCATGAAAAATATTACGGGCCGGGTACGGGCGGGTCCTAAAAGATTACAAAATTTACGGATCAGCTGTGTTAGGGGTGATCAATTAAAAAGTTAGGCTGAATTTTCAAAAAACAAGCAGGCACAAACTAGTGACCAATTTAGCATAAGCTTACATTGAAAATTGAACCTTCCACGAAAGCCCTATTTTGGAGGAGAATTTTAAAAATAAACAAATAAAAAAGCGTTTTCCCTACTCATCGAGGGGAGTGTGTGTACAAAATTTCAAACTGTGATCACTAAAAAATGTCTGAATTTAAAAAAAACAAGTGGACACAATCTAGTGACCAATTTAGCATTAGCTTACATTGAAAATTGAACCCCCCACTAAAACCCTATTTTGGAGGGGAATTTTCAAAAAACAAAAACAAAAGCATTTTCCCTGCTCATTGAGGGGAGTGTGTGTAAAAAATTTAAAGTTTCTACTATGAACGGTTATGGCTGGGAAAATCCAGATGGATAGATAGATAAAACTGAACGCCCCTCTAAAAAAACTATTGGCGTAGGGGGTTAAAAAAAAAATTCCCTACTCATTGAGGGGAGTGTGAGAGCAAAATTTCAAATTTCTACTATGAACAGTTAAGAGTGGGCGAAGTCCGGTTACTTAGATAGATACATATAAATGTGTGAACACATGACTAACCTAAACCATTGGTAGCAGTGATTAATTAAATGACAATTACAAAAACAGATTTGGGGATTTCCAATAAAATTATACGTTACTAGACCACTAAGGTAGGTAATTAAAATCCAATATCTTTAATTTAAAGGTAATATTTTCCGTGTGAGTAAACTAGGATTGTATCATAAACTAGTCCAGGACCCATAGCTTCGCTGACGATTATCATCAGTGTACAGCAATATGCTAGGCTGAAGGCTACTACTGATACTATAAGTGTGACGGACACAGTAGAAAGGGGGTTAGGTAGTTTAATAAGAGGGTAGGAAGGGATAGAGGAGAAAAGATAGTTGGGTAGTTTAATAAGAGAGTAAGGGGAGAGGGGGGTGATGGCTACTACTGATACTATGTGTAAGAAATACGGTAGGAAAGGACAGAGGAGAAAAGAGAGTTGAGTAGTTTAATAAGGGGGTAAGGGGGAGAGGGGGTGATGGCTACTACTGATACTATGTGTAACAGACACAATAGGAAGGGAGAGGAAAGAAAAGAGAGTTGGGTAGTCTAATAAGAGGGTAGGAAGGGTGAGGAGAGAAAAGAAAGTTAGGTAGTTTAATAAGAGGACAGGAAGGGGGGGAGTCGGGTAGTTTAATAAGAGGAGGTGAGAGAGGAGAAAAGAAAGTTAGGTATTTTAAATGATAGGTAGGGAGAGGGAGAAGAAGAAGGTTTGCTAGTTTAATAAAAGCGTAGCAAGGCAGAGGGGAGAAAAGAAAGTTAGTTTAATAAGAGGGTAGGATAGGAAGAGAGAAGTGCCGATTACTGCTACTGATACTATAAGTGTGACAGACATGGCTCTTATGAACGTTAAACTGGGAATTTAACGGAATCTAAAAATAGAAAAATGTCAAATACCCACTTTTACTTTCGAGAGAAAGTTAAATTTGATATACAAAATATAAACTGAACCTATGACCTAAAGATTAGGTCATAAATTCGGGTATGTATTTATGTGAAAGCTATGAATCGGATGGGTGTAAAATTCATGACGTCAGACAGTAACCCATACTGAATCAACACCTTGTTTTTAGATTATTAATCCTTACTTCCTTTGTCCCCTGTGAAATATAGTGAAATAATCTGTTAGGTTACAGTTTACGATAAATGGGAGTGTCCCATTTTGTGCACAGGTTGAAGGAACGTACAACATTTCACCTTGAAGAGGTCATTCAACATACCAAAGAAGGTTTTAAAAAGTCAATCCCCGGAAAAAGAAGAAACAAAAACAATTCATAAATGCCAAGGCCAAGAAAAGGAAGAAGAAAAAGAAAAAGAAAAGAAGAAGAAATTATGTAAAAAGTTTAATTAAAAAGAAAGCACCGGTCATCAGAAAGAACTTCGAGTTGTGGCCCGTGTTTTCTTTTGAGTGACTCCTTTTTTTTGTCGCTAATTTTATTTATTTTTTCGTTCTATCCTTATGGCTATTTATTTGAAAACATCCGCACGAAGACACAACTCTCGCCCGGCTTGTTATGAAGAAAACAACGTGGGGTGTTAATTACTATTCTCAAAGTAGGATGGAAATCGGTCTTATAACCCAGAACCAACATTGAAACTTTAAGAAATATATATTCAACCTCGTTGATCAGTATTACCCTAGTTTTGTGTGAGAGGCTTCAAAAAACTTCAGAATTAATTATTTTATGAATTTGAATTTATAATCCGTACTACTACTAGTCAATCATAAGGAAGAAAAAAACTGAGTGAAACAACTTCACAGACCTTCATTGAATTTAACAACAAAAGTAAGTTGAAAAGCAATTGTAATGTACTTACTCTATTTAATTAAAAAAACATAATTGATAATCTGAACTCACTTAATCTAAACTCAAAACGAACATTTTATATTTAAATTGAACTTGAATGCACCTTTTTACAATCAGTACGTTTAATAGGGCTTCTCAAACTTTTTCTTGCGCGACTCCCCATTCATTGTTAAAAAAGCATCAGGCACTAAGACTAACCAGTCTTTTTAGTCGTAATTTAACACTAAGTAAACTTAAACAAATAACTCCCAAGAAAATTGTCAAAAATTGCAAAGTTTTACGGTGTTTATTACGAGAAAGGGTGAAACAACTAAATCATTAATTAAAAAAAAAAACCCGAGCCATTTTACAATAAGCACCAGAAGAAGGAATACGTTTTTCGATAGAAAAAAAACACCAGTTACATAACTGTTCTTTCAAAAAAAAAGATTTTCAAATATTTCTGCGACTCCCGACCCCTACCTTGGGAACATCAGCGTCAATTTATTGATCCACATAAGTGTAACAAGTTCCTGCGGGGAAGTAGGTCTCTTCCTTTCCTTCTTTTTGACATCACAACCAGTGTTGTCAGACTTATTTTATGAAAAACATCTAAATTGGCAACACTGAATTCACAACTTTCCCGTCGTTCACCTTCACTTTTTACCTTTTTCACCTGAACACAAGGCCGAAGTCCGTTATCTACGAAGGCTGCTGTTTAAAAATAAGGTTACCGTTCACCCATTCTTCACAAAAGCCAGTGGGCGTTGAAATTGCCCGTCAGTTAATTTTAAGAGCCCTATTTTATTACTTATTGGTCCTTGGAAGCCTCCAATGTCCAGAATGACTTTATTGGTCCCTCGTTTCGCTACTGTTGCACTCAGATCCACATGTCGAAGTCTCCGTTATGTACGACCATCCAAGGCCGGACATGAATATCAAACCTCACATATCAGAAATTTCCTTGCTACGCAACCCAAACTAAAAAAAGACAAGTAAGTATTTATTACCTTCTTTACAATAATTGTATTATTTGAATGTTTTAAACTTCGTTTAGGACACAAAACATGCCCCCTAACCCTGTGTTACGTAAACATTATTAAACAACCACGCGCTGACTTGGGAAATATATGGATCCACAAAAAAGTAAAACAAAACGAAAAAAAATTATTGTTTGCCAAGACGTGTTTAAGTTTTATCGCTGTGAAAAGGAAGAAAATTATTTTTTTATAAATAAATTAGACCTGAATTTTTTCGATTATGTAAGTCAGTCCGTCTAGCATTTTTTTAGGCTAGAAAGATAGAAGCAAATATATCGCGTGTTAAGGTATCAAAAACAAAACCAATAGAAGTAAGATATATGAATAATTGATAAATAATATGTAAAGCTATAAATAAATATATGAATAATTAAATATATTTAAGTGTTCCCGGGGTCTATAATATTTGGCCATTTTTCGCCAGAGAACCATCGCACATTTTCGGTAATTTCAATCATTGCCGATTTTTGTATGCATAGTTTCCATCCTTAGTCATATTTAGGCATTTCTATCCTTCCGTAGTTGATTTCGCCAATGGTTTTCCCGGCTAGTGACAGATCCCGAAAAAATGCCGGATTTTCTTTATTTATTAACGCTTTATTTTTATTTTTTTGATAATACATTTTTAAAAACTATTCAAAATCTCTTTTAGTGTCTCCAAATGGCGGACCGGCTGACTTTTTGCATCATCGAGAAGTTTCATTTCATGTCTTTATTTTGGATAATCGCAGATAAAACAAATCCCTGTTTAGTGTTTTGTATTATTCAATTAATTCGAGTAAGTAAACGTAATTTGTTTTCCAACGGGGGCCAGAGTCAACTTGTACAGCTTCGTTTGATTTTGAAAATAATATTCTGATCCCTTTAAAGATTTTACATGGTCTGGTAAGGTTTTGATTATAATTGAATGATGTAAACAATGATATCTACAATTATGGATTTTAAGTCTAAATTAGATTAGTTTAATTAAGTTTGTTTTTTTATTGACAGCACTTCTTTTTTTCTAAGATGTGTTTATAATGAAATATTACAAACGTGAACAGTTAATAATAAATAATAATATAAAACAGAAACAGTTAATAATAATATTATTTTTATTAACTTTAATAAAAATGATCTTTCTTTCAAGAAAAGATCTTTTTTTTTCTTCTAAAGTTTAAACGAAAAAAACTTATATATTTATTCAATTCATAATATATTATTTAAATCAAATATAATTTCCTTTCATTATTATTGTTTTGTTATTTGATTTAATTTTTTTTTTTATATGCAAAAATATATTTAAATAAATTCTAGTCCGAAGGAATACTTACAAAACCAGGTTTTATGAAAAAATAAAAGAAATTTACGCATATGATCATATAATCCGGTCGAAAAATAGGACATCCAGGAATTGATCCACATATTCAAAAACATCCAGATTTGCTAAATCGTATTTTAGCGTCCCAAATTATTGTGCGTGCTTGACCGTTCCTTTTAAGGGTCATATCTGGTGTAAATTAAAAATCAAAATTAACGTTAACTGTAAACACTACTAGCCCTTTCGTCAATTTAAAACATGAATTGAACATTTAAAAAAATCAATTTGTTTCGTTTAATCTGTATTTGTGGCCATCCGTAAATTTAAATTAAAAACATTTAAATTCAGAAATGACCAAGGTAGGTATGTGCACGCACTTTTTTTGCGCA
>VCCN01006957.1:195135-207618 GCA_006491835.1 Architeuthis dux
CATTTCTGTAGGAAAGATCCTTAGTTTAAAAACATTTTCCGTTGTAACATCTTAAGACTAAGACTTATATAAATATGAAACATTCTATATTAAAAGAAAACATATTTTTTTTTTCAGCAACATCTTTAGCGTTTGAAGCTACAAAGCTTTCTAGACTATATATGTCTCAAAAATTCAGTGCAAGAGAATTAAACTCTTTCATTATTAAAGTTATTTTCTATAGTTTTGAGAAGGGTCATTAATATTAAAATTGTTCTTCGGACGATTGAACACCTTGTTATTTGTGTTGTAAACATGACGTTTCGGCCAATCAATACTTCGGCATTCTTCAGAAACAAGCCGCCCCCTCAAGGTCTGACTTGATGAACACAAGAACACCATAATCAGGGGTGAGATGGATAAATCGGCTATGGCCGACCACATCTGGAGAGAGAACGGCGAGCATCTTCCTCTCTGGGAGGAAGTCCAGATTATTGACAGAGAATGATGTTGGAAGCAGAATGGATCGGCCGAAATGTTGTGTTTACAACGCAAGTAACAAGGAGTTCAATCGTCCAAAGAACCATTTGAATACTAAAGTTCTATTGTACATTCCGTCTGTAGGGTGGGTTTTCAGCTATAATTAATAATTATGCCATTGATAAACAATGAAAACTAAATTTGAGGATAATTGAAAATAATGTACTTATATAATATGCTACGTGATGGTCTATATTTTCTGTCTGTAACATTTGTCAACTATTAAATGCTAATTATAGAGTAATCTCCACCTTTTTTTTTTTTTTTTTTTTTTTTTTTTTTTTGCAAATGTTTTTAAATATCAAGCTTCATTCTGGTTGGACATAAACAAGAAAAGCAACATGATGTTTTTTGATATTTTTTAAGTAGAGTGAAATATTTAAATACTGACCCATCCTTCCCCGGGCAGACCTGCGCACTTGCACGGCTACGTAAAACCTGAAATTTATTATTCTCAAAACTGAGAATTCATATGCTCACTTTTTGCGTTGCGTCAAAACGGACCATCAGATTTAAATAGTGCCTATGTTTTATTGCTTGGTTATGGGTTTTGCTCTAAATCTTATGATATATGGCCATGCGCGCGCGCACGGGTGGGTGGGGGTGTCATTTCCAGGTCAACACCTGTGCGGAAATGGAGGTGACCTGGTCACCTTAGCATATGCAGGTGTCCCAAAACAGGAGGTGGAAACCGGAAATGACACCTGCGTGGGTGTTCGAGAAACCTATAAAGCAGACCCGAACACAGAGAGACCCGAATGGAGTGCAGAC
Source organism: Architeuthis dux (assembly GCA_006491835.1). Classification (NCBI taxonomy): domain Eukaryota; kingdom Metazoa; phylum Mollusca; class Cephalopoda; order Oegopsida; family Architeuthidae; genus Architeuthis; species Architeuthis dux. The sequence continues at coordinate 196,426 of VCCN01006957.1, forward strand.
TCAGACAGAAAACTCAGAGGAATCAGCATAGAAGCAGATCACCTCAGCCAGGCTGGAAGGCATGAGACCGCTGTCCCTGTTGGGGACAGACTGACGGTTCTCCATATCTCTCTCCCACTCTTCATTCTCTGGCTGACAAAGATGTATGCTATGAAATATAAATATGTCATATATTTTTACAACTGGTCTTCGAGTCCTTCCTTTCTCAAGTTCACGATTTCCCTCCCACAAATGAACAACCCACGACGAGACATCTCATGGCACCAGGACATTCACTCCAGCATACAACATAAGAAAAACATGTCTCATTGTCGGATTAGGGTCACATTCAAAAAAATTTCAAAAAAAGATACTGGCATAAGCACAGAGAGAAAGAGAAATTCACATCCATGGTTTCCTATGATGAACAGAAAGTAATGGTCCTGTTTAGCATTATAGTTACATCCTCACTGGGCGCCCCACTATTATGGCCAGACTGTTGAAGTTAGTAAATATTTCTGTCTATATATAATCTTTTTAACATTATAAACTTTGAAAATGTCTTGTCTGTTTTTTGCATTTTTTAAAAATTTTCTTTTTTTTTTCTTTTTTTATAGTTTTTTGTTTGCTAGTTTTTTTTGTTGCTTTGTGTGAGTATTGCCCTCCCATTGTAAAAAGAAAATTAGTCATTATTTAGAAACCGTCAACTAAAACTATCAACATAGGTTTCTTCAGTTTTCAAGTTGGTTTGGCTGGCTATGTATGTCATGCATACAATGGAGCTAGAGGGCTGAAAATTTAAACATTTACTCCTTATGTCTAGAAAAAAAACGTTTTTTTTTCCACCCCCCCCCCTCCTCCCCCTAAATAGGTTTTTAGGAGGAGGGTTCAGTTAGTTCATGCTAAATTGATCCCTCAGTTTGTGTCCGCTTGTTCTTTGCAAATTCAGACTCTCTTAGTGATCACTGCCCAATAAAAGGCAAGGGAAGTAACTTATTGATCATCCCCAACACGGCATGCTGCCAAAAGATGTTGGTCACGTGACAGTTTCTATTGAGTGACTAAGCAGACCTGTTTTGTTTTTTGTTTCATTAATCACAATTTATTTACAAGAATGTTTTTTCCTCATTCATTAATTTTTTTTACTGTTTTTAAATAGTCAAATCTGAAGTTATTATCATTGGATGTTATTATTTGGATTGATAATACAGTAGCCCCCCCCCCCATAATGCGGGTGTTTAGGTGCAAGAAAGATAATGTGTAAAACATATTACATGTTAATTGATTACAAATTGAAGAAATTTAATATTTTAGTCATATCAAGTCTTTTGATGAAATTCTGTTTTTAGAGGGATCCATAGAAAATTTTGAAAATTATGCATCCAAGATTGGCTAATATTGCGTTTCAGGGCATATCAGTTATTGAAATTAAGTGTTGTCTATTTAAAACATATTTCAAAAGTTGTGTACGTAATCTTGTTGAGCTGACCGTCTTCCCAAATTTGAAAATTGCGTTTCAGGGCATCTACAGAAATTAAGTGTTGTCTAGAAGTCTATTTAAAATATGTTTTTAAAGTTTTGTATGTGATTCAAAATTTGGGGTGAATCAGAAAATTTTGAAATTTATGTATCCAAGATTGGCTAAAATTGCGTTTCTGGGCATATCAGCTACTGAAGATATTTGTAATATTTTCAACTTACTACTTGGTGATTGATAGACCTCTTTATTCAAATGTAGAATGAAGGTGGGGAAAGAGAGGCCAAACAAGGGACAAGGTTTACTTATTTCGAATTGTATGACTGTTTCCAACAGTGTAGGTTGCAACCATAGTTCCCTCTAAGATGTGTGTGTGCACGCCACACGTTTTGAAACCAACGCACAAAAGATTTCATATAGAAATAGATATCTTACAGAGTTTTTTAAAAAAAAATATTGATTCTCTGTCGAATTCAAAAGTGGGCATCTACTTTTGTCACAAGTAAAACATTTGCACAACATAAAATTTTTCCGCCCACTGACTACAAAGATTAGAGGGAACATTGGTTTCAGCTCCCCTTATGGCAAGTGCTGAGGGGCTCAAAAGGTAAATAAGGAGAACCTCTGCACAAATGCTCTGTGCCAAATAAATACTCTTTTCCTTCAAGGAATGCTTACTGGTCGTTTTATATGTTCCTTATCTGAATCAGCACATGGTGTACTTAGTTGGTCATGTGTCTTCCTTTAATTGTGTTATTGAATATGAGAAACCTGTCCTTTGATCAACCATGACCCTCTTTGGTCATTGTTAGTTGCTGAATATATTTTTATATAAAAGCCCATGTTACTTCATTTGTTGATTAGATGGTTTGTCAGTTGTGTCATGCAGAAAGGGGACTGATATTTATAGAATTAGCAGCTAGCTAGAGAGAACGGCAGGATAGAAAATTTTTAAAAAAAGAACCCTGGGGAGACAATGAGGGATGAAGGGAGTAATGGTCTAAAAAGTTTGGGACCTCTGGTTTAGATGTTAGGTGCAAATCCTAAAGGCTATAATGTTGTTTTTTTTTTTTTTCAAGTGTGCCTTTTTGAGCATACTACCAGGGCTGTAAGAGGTGAAATTTCTTGAACTTTTGGAGATATTGTGTTGATAGTCATAAGAGTAGGTATGAAAAAAAAAATGGGGAAAATATCTCTTAAACAAAAAATAATTCCTGGATCCGCCCCCAAAATGTAACCCCTTTTTCCTTGCCCCATTGCCCACCCTTCAACAGAATTTCATTGAAATTAATTGAGTACTTTTGGAGATACCATGTGGACAGACAGAAAGACATGACCAAATACATATAAGTCTCCAACTTCGTTGGAGAGATATATGAACAAATAATTATGCATATTATTACAATGCTTGTATTATGACTAGGGGGATACCAAAGTTCAAAATAGATCTCTATGGGGCTTGGATAAGTTGCAGTAGGCTTTAGTCCTTTGAGTACCACTGTAAATCGGGCACCTTATCTGTTGGCTAATATGGTATATTGTCTTCATGTCCCAAACTCATTTGCGTAGACACCAGCCATGACCCTTTTTAGATAATTGCACTTATTAACCCCTACTCACTCCCAGGATTGCCAGAAGGGGAGATAATCCAAGCTTTATCTCAGAGACTTACCCATCACAGGCATTGGAATAGCGTCAAATTTGGAAATCGAGCAGATATTCAACACCAGCCTCTTGAGGTGGGTATTGGATTGCTGCCTTCAGACTCACTCGGATTATCCCCCCTTCTGGTCCCCATCTGGAAAAAAATGCTTTTATAACCAAAAATCAAGGGTGAAGTAGACGTGAGTATATATGGTAATCTGTAAAAACTTCTTTCTAAATATAAAGATACTTTTCTATAGTTTCGAGGTCAGGGGTCATTAATATTCAAATGGTTCTTTGGATGATTGAACCCCTTGTTGTTTGTGTTGTAAACACGTTTTGGCCCGATCCATTCTTCGGCCTTCTTCAGAGAACGATGTTGGAAGCAGAGGAAAATCAAAGAGGCAGCTCGCATCAAAATGTTCACTAAATGCATTAGCCCGACAAGTGCGGATTTCAACCCAATGTGGCTTCCACTTCTCAACAAACCTAAACCCAACAAAGACACAGAAACACCCGGGCCCTGTGCTATAAGGTTACCGCTCTTTAAGCATAACTTCTGTTTAACCCATCACACTCGGATTTTACACCTGAAGAAGGCCAAAGAATGGATCAGCTGAAATGTTGTGTTTACGACACAAATAACAAGGAGTTCAATCCTCCGAAGAACACAGGTAGCGCAGCTGTTTTTTTTAACTCCTTTTGTTTTAAAACAAAGAGTTCCATACTGTGTCCCTGTTGAGTAGCAAAAGTCACACAGTTGAAAACCACACTTGTCTGACTTCTACATCTAGCCAACAAGTTGATGTATGCTGATTCTTTCAGTTTCCTCACTCTCCATCAGTGTTCTCTGTCTATTATTCAGCCTTCTTCCCAGAGAGGATAGTGTACACTTTTGCTACCGTTCTTTTACTTGGCACTACCGGAAAAAAAAGTCCCTCTCTTTGCATACAGTTGGTGTACCTGAAGAAGGCCATAGAATGGATTGGCTGAAATGTTGTGGGAACAACAAAAAGAATGAGTTCCGAAAAGCTCTTCGAATCCAGGAGTAGTTTAGTAACTTGTGACGCTGAAGCTAATGTATTTGCTCAGTGAGGGAGGTGCTAATGCACACCATAGGTAGGTAGGTACAAACCAGCATATTGATATTAGAAACCATCAACCAAAACTGTCAAAATAAGTTTCTTCATTTCAATTCACGATGCAGGTTTATTCTAAATTGGTTAATTATTTTGGGACCAGCAACATTTAATCTTGTTTTTAAAAAAATTCTGACTTTTTAGTGATCCAACAAAAGATGAGAGAAGTAACTTATTCATTGATCACTCCTTTTTACAATTTTTTTTTAATTGATCACCCCCAACATGGCACATGGAGTGACTAACCAGACCTGTTAATATATAAATTTCTGATCTTTTCCTTGCTTTGCAGGTGCCTGTGAGGGAACGATGGCTTGTTCAACGTGCCACTTGGTTTTACCAAAAGACTGCTACGACAAATGTTGTATTCCGCCCTCGGACGAAGAGCAGGACCTTTTAGACATGGCGTACGGATTAACTGACACGTAAGACAAATTTTATCAACTGCTTTACAATAATCTATACAATAATCTTGTCCAAAAAGAGTTCTTAGTGCTAATCATGTGTCTATTGTAGAAAATGGCATTTACCATAGAGCTATGGAGAGCAAGCTATTTTTGCAAGCCATTACTTGTGAGTTCAGTCCTAACCAGGGGCTCCATGATTTTTATGCTGTACAAGACCAAACTTAACTTTTTAAATAGCTCCTGTTTAAAAGACCTAGCTCGGTAAATAGCTATGGGTTTAAAATACTGTTTTTACAAATCTGAGGTTTTTAAAAGAGTACATATTTACAGGCTGACTCTCATTGAGGTCTGGTTTGCAATCTAACCGCAGAAATTACATTAAGTTAACAAGATACTTCTTGACTGAACACAAAACACTGAAATATGTACAAAGATAACATTTTAAATTTGGGATTTGGCTGTGCAAATTTCTTCTAAATTTGTGGATACAATATGGATGGATATAACAATATTTCAGTGTACACCTTTAAAATGAGAATTGAGAATAAACACTGGGTCTACTGTTGAAATAATAAATCATTTTCGTTTAAAGGTGGACACTGAAATATTCTTTATATGAATGATTTTAGAAATTTTATTACATTTTTTGCTTATAAAAATAAAATACAACACTTCTTAACTTAGTTCTAGCAAATGGGGGGTGGGTTAATATTAAGACAATTCGCGCCACTCCGGTTGTCTGTAGGATGTAAACCCTTGGTTTAAAGAGTGGGGTCAAATCTGGGCACGTCGCACTTCACCTTAAAACTTCATTGCTCAGGCTGGAGGGTTACTCCGCACACAGGCCCCGCCGTCTATGGTCCTAATGCTGCAGAAAACACTCCCCAAAAATCTTTGTTCATGAAACCAAGCCATTCATTCATTCATTCAATATAGACATACACATGGTGTATTATATAGATGAAATTTTCCTTAATGAGGAAAAGTCAGTAAATGGTCAAGAATTCTAGGAAGAAGTTGATAGACCCCAAAAGTTCAATAACGATCATATTTTGCACTGATGGTGTATCTTTGGGAATGGTACACAAAAATCGGACTATATACCACAAGAGGTTAATTTTTGTATGCAATGTCACATATTCAATGAATATGTAGTAGTTTGCCATCCCTTGATCTAGACCTTCTTTTCAAGACTACATTTTTTTTTTTTTTTTTTAAATTTCAGGTCACGTCTTGGTTGTCAGGTTTGCGTCACTGAAGACATGGATGGCGTAGAAGTGAAAATCCCAGTTGCGATTTCAGATGTAAGAGATGTTTCTTAGACACAGATCATCGCAAGAGTAATATGATTTCTACAAGCCCACCTCAGAATAAAAATATATATTAAAAAAACAAAAACATTTGCCCCAACCAATCAAATCAATGTATAACGACAAAATAAAGAATGCCTTTGCTTATGGCTAAAATACAATAAAGACAATTTATCCTACAGACTTTTGTGTTTTTAAAATTGATCTGCTTAAAAGCCGCCTCTCGGTGGCCTTCTAGCTCCATGTTTAGGCATTTCCTGTTCATACAATTAGAAACTGTCACCCAAAACTATCAACATAGGTTTCTTCAGTTTTTAAGCTGGTCCGTCTGGCTGGCTATGTATCATGCATACAGGCTGCACCAATGGAGCTAGAGGGCTAAAAGTTTCAACATTTACTCCGTTTTTCGTTGTTTTAAATTCTCCCTCCAATTTTTTTTTTTTTGGGGGGGGGGTTCAATTTGCAATGTAAGTTTATGCTAAATCGATCCCTTAGTTTGTGCCCGGCAGCATTCATGCTTGAAAATTCACACTTTTAGTGATCACTGGCCAACAAAAGGCAAGGGCAATAACTTCATTGATCACCCCCTTTTTTTCAATTTTTTAATTGATCACCCCCAACACAGCATGTTGCCAAAAGACACATGACAGTTTCTATTGAGTGACTAACCTGTTTACAAATTAATCATTTGCTTATTCCTCTTATTTTTAACTACAATGAAAGTCAACAGTTCTATGAATGGCAAAGTTTTTTGTTCAGACCAAATTTGAATCTGTTCATAAAAAAGGAAGGATAGAGAGAGTGGGCGAAGAAAGAGGAATATTTTTTTTAACATTACTACATCAGTGACGCTAAGAGAGGCAGGGCATCCTTGTGTTTTCGTTTAATGGTATACCTGTCTACACACCTCAATTGACCTCACTACCATTTTTTTCACTAGCAAATGTAATATCCTGAGAGTCTTCATCATTCTGGCAGTCAGGGTTACACTTACATTTTGTCGATTTGTATCCCCTTTGGTAATTATAGAATGCATACACGTTCGTATTTAGGCATGAATGTAATGTGGTTCTCTATGCCAACAGTATGTAATCAAATGATGGATAATTTTTATATCCGACGGAATATGATAATTATAAAAACGTTTTAGTTGAGAACATACATTTGCCCAGCACCGGGCAAATATAGGTTCTCAACTAATAAATGTGTTTATAATTATGATATAAACCTTTTTAGAAACAAAATTGGGTGTTTTAGCCACTTATAAGTGACTTATCACCTATAGAAGAATATTGTCAATATTAAACCGGTGCAAGGTTGGGAACCCCATGTCTACACTCTCTCTTTGTTTTGCTACCTAGGGATCTTTTTTTTTATCCTTTGTTTTTCAATTATATGTACCACCACACGCCTCTGCCTGCTCCCATTTATTTTCTCTGTTGCTCATACATCTGTCTGCCCCACTCTCCCTTTGCCTTGCCACTCCCACCACTGCATCCTTGTGTCTCCTGTTGATTCTCTGTGAGTTGCTCATACATCTGTCTGCCCCACTCTCCCTTTGCCTTGCCACTCCCACCACTGCATCTTTGTCTCCTGTTGATTCTCTGTGAGTTGCTCATACATCTGTCTGTCCCACTCTCCCTTTGCCTTGCCACTCCCACCACTGCATTCTTGTGTCTCCTGTTGATTCTCTGAGTTGCGCGTGCAACCTTGCTCTGTCTCCCTCTCCTCCTCCCTACTAACTTAACAATTAGACTAAGCTTAAATGAACGAGGCTGCACAAACAATGAAAGGCTGGATCAGTATGTATGTATAGTCGTGCCTAAAGTATCTTTAACTATCTGTTTATCAGAGTTGATATAAATCAATCTTTATTATTGGATTAAGTATTGTAATACAGTATTTTTTATTAAATTTGTCTAGTTTTTAACCTTCATCCTAATTTTAGTTGTTTTTATACAACTTATTAATTCAGGCCACCATTTCTATGGCAACGAATAACAGCACAATCGGAAATAAAGAGTAAGCCTTTGGCGAGAATCGTACTCACACCCTCATTGCCAGAGGGAGACTAGTTTATGCCTAACTGCTTTTACCAATCGACCATGATTCGTTGCCATAGAAACAGTGGCCCGAATTAATAAGTTGTATAAACACAACTAAAATTAGGATGAAGGAAAAAATACTAGTCAAATTTAATAAAAAATACAGAGTAGATATGTTTGAGAGAAGAGATTAAATGATATTCAACTATGGAACAATGGAGATTTTAATAAAAGAAATTAAAAGGTGATTTCTGACCTTAAAAAGAAAAAATAATGCCAGAAATAGATTTCTCACAATACATATAATTAGTGGTATTACTCAATAATATGGGGCTACCAGCAGTGGAAATATGATTGACGGTGGCCATGTTTGATTGCGCGCACAGGCTACCACAGGTTGACACCAACTTGTTTGCATTGATTTTTTAACATGATATGGTCATATCTAACATCATGCCAAATTGAAAAAACTTAGCATTAAGTGCACGATTCTTATGAATTCCTTCCCAGCTGTTCACTCATTTGCAATTCATTTTGTTGCTTGGTTAGAAATTGCATGACAGCGCTAAATCCTTTTTCGGCCAAGTATGAAGATGGAAAAGCTAGCAGCAGTAATTTTGTTACTTTTGCCAGAATGCTTCAATGCACCATAAATATGATATATTCCCATTCACCTAAAAAAGATGTACTTAACCCTTTATATTTATATTTTAGATATCCAAACAACCTTTTTGTATGTTAAACTAGACCTAATTACAAGATATTTTCAGTTGCAAGATTTCTGAAATTTTTTTGTTTATGGGGGCAAAACCCCCTCTGATGAAGTGATGATGGTGCCTCGTCCAAAAAGTGACCAAAAATGGAAAATAAAATAAAAATTAAAATAGAAAGTTAAATGAAACATAGAATTAAAGAATAATATTCAATATAATGAATAGATACACAAAATTGATATTGACAAAAAGAATAACACCCCAGAGTTGATTATACAATGTTATTGTACGGGCTAATTTAATGGGGTACCACACCCCCATTAAATTAGCCCTCAAAACAGTTTCTGTCTTTGTTCAAGTACTTTGCAAAGCTTGCAGACCACATTGGTGCGGACTCTGTTCTCTTTGTGGCTACAATATTTGCATGTGGCTGACGGGTCCTCAGGTGATCATATATAGTCACTTACCCTATAAAGGGTTAAGACTGTTTCTCAAATATTGATAAATTATCAAAATCTTATCCAGCCCAGTGTAGCCATTAGTTTTATCCTATCTTCTAATTGTTTAAAAATTAAATTGTACCATCAGTCTAAATTTTTTAATTTTCTATTTGTAAGTACAAATTATAAAATTACTAGCATAGAATTATTAATGTTATGTATAGATAAATTATACAAATAAATATTTAGTATAAATGTATTTAGTTATTTATTAGGATGAAATTAACTTGTAAATGTTAGGTTGAGAGCGTAATATCATTTTTGTGATCTTTTGTTTTATGTCACTGAAATGCAAGACCACTTTGACTTGGTGAAACAATTGGTAAAAAATAATTATGGATGGAAAGCATAAATTCAAGAAATATGGGTAAATTCAAGAAACAAGGGGAAATTCGGGGTACAGCGAGTAGGCGAGTCGGAGGCGAGTAGAAGTGCTCCGTGTTGCTAAAAAAGTGCTAAATTAAAAAAAAATAGCCAAAACACACCAAATTGTTTAAGCATGCCTGTCTAATTTAGTGCTCTGAAAGGTTACACATATTATATTTTATGTGTGAATTCTAACAAAAAATCATGGGGAAAAAAGTCTTGGGAAGAAAGTCATACAGCAATTTGCGGTAAGGAAAAAACATCATAGGAAAAAGTCATAACTTTGTTTCTTGGGTAAGAAAAAATCATTTTGAAAAAAAGTAATAATTACTTTTTTCCTACAAACTGACAAATTTCTGTAAGAAGGAAATGACTTATTGATTGGAAGCACATACAATTACTTGAGAAAGTTTTTTTTCTAATTCTTTAGCCATTTTTGTAAAAAACAAATCTTTTACATTAAAACAGTAGACTTCTCAGTTTACCCTGTTTTCCTCCAATAAACAAGTACAAAATAACCAGCAGCCGTGGGAATTGAACACACGCCGCCGAAGTGGCAGGCACCTTTAACCAACACCCTAGACTGTTCGGCCATGCTACCACTGAAACGAGGGAGTATAAATATATTTGATTTATATATACTGATTTAGGAAATTGAACTTTCTTTATAGGCTGTTAAGCTAGAAATAATTTATTTAAAAGGTAAACAGAATGTATTTCTCTATGGACTTGTGCAAATATGTTTTTCTTTTTTTTTTCTTGACAAAACGTTGGTCTTTTTCCTAAAATAGGGTGCATAGATTTTCAAAAAACAGCACCTAAAAAGTGCCCTTCACTACATCAAAACCATATTAAAAATATATACCTACTTACATTTCAAAGAACACTATGTATCACGTAGTATTTCTAGATTCAGATGAAAATTATAGATTGAATATAAATTTCTCTACAAACAAACAACTCTTCATAAATTTTCCTGATTTTAATTACGTTTGTAAAATAGGCTGACTGCATGTCGTTCATCAAAACAACCAGACACGGTATAATTGCTGTAAAAAAAAAAAAGGGAGTTAATAAAATAGATAGAGAGATAAATGGAAATCAGATAGTGTTTAATTTAATTTATTTTTGGAAAGTGGTACGTGTGAGTACTTTCTGAGATAACGTGTAGACAGACAGACAGACACGACCAAATACATATACCACTCCAACGTTTTTGGTAGAGGTGATTAAAGAAAAATACTTTATCTTGGGCCCAATTTTCTGGCATCATGGGTTGCCAGATTTAATGTCTCTTATTTAACTCTAGTTGCTCCTTTAGTCTTCGTCAATATCGCAGGTGGTCAGGGTGGACATTCTTTCTTCAAGTCTCATCTCTGAATCTATATTCACAGTAAGGCTCATCCGAAGACGCTCCCAGTCACTTTGCTCTGCAAAATTGATCGGAGTAAAGGGTTGAAGCTTGAGCGGTATGTCACAATACTCCAGCATTATCGGAATGATAGTCTTTTCCTTCACTTTCGATTCAATAACCGAGAAAATCATTACATTGTTGTAATATTTCAGCCAAATGTCCTTAAGGTAATCCGGCGTCAGGACAATCAGGAGCTTAC
>VCCN01006957.1:295682-305945 GCA_006491835.1 Architeuthis dux
ATTGTCAACCATTATTCATTTTTGACTAGTATTTCTTTCATACACTGATCTTGTTCTTCCTTTTTAGAAGTTGAAGAAGTTGCTTCTGAAGAATTTATCGAAGCGGCTAAAAGACGATACACTGAAGTCCTCAGAAGTCTCCCTCAAGTTCGTACGAAGCCTGAAAGAAGTCGAGACCCCAGTGAGCAGTACCATCCTACCTGTGATCACCCACCACAGCAACGAGGAGGAGGAGAATTTCAATCCCAAATATTTTAAAGCTGACAAATATTGGGCGAATTTGGGTTCAAGTGTGTTGGGAACAGTCGTGCTATACGTTGACGTTGTTCCAACGACAATGAATCTCCTTAATCAGTACGTAATCTTGTTGGCATGTTTGTGTGTGTGCATATATCTATTCATATATGTATGTATATATATTTGTGTATTTGTGTATGTGTGTGTGTGTGTGTGTGCATATTTATGTGCATGTTTCTGTGTGCGCATATTTTTGTATGTATATGTTTGCATCTATGTGTATATTTCTGCGAGTATGTATGTTTCTGTATGTTACTCTGTGTGCGTGTGTATATTTATGCGTGTGTTTCTATGTGCGTGTATGTATTTATGTGTGTTTCTCTCTGTGTGCGTGTGAGTCTGTGTATGCTTCTGTGCGTGTGTGTATTTGTGTGTGTTTCTGTGCATGTGTGTATTCATGTGTATGCTTCTGTGTGTATGTTTCTCTCTCTATATATATTATGTGTATATTTAGTTTTTATGTCTTATTTCTTCACATTATTGTTGCTTTTGATCTCTCAGCAAGAGTCTAACTCACATCCCTTTTGTCTGTACCAGCTGCTCTGTTGCTTCAGCTACAAGAACCCTATGGCTGGCAGAAGATCAAATCTGACCACTTAAACCTACCCTTCAACTAAAATTGAGATGCAAGAGAGTAAAAAATTAGTAATGGTTAAAATTGAAGATGAATAAAAAGTAATTGGTAAAATTTTGAGAAAATTTAGCATTAATTGACCCCCCCCCCCCAAAGTTTTGTCTATACATAATAAGGAGTAAATATTGAAATTTTCAGTCCTCTAGCTCGATTGGTGTGGCCTGTACACAAGACACATGAATCACTTAAAAACTGAAGAAACCTATGTTGACAGTTTTGGTTTATGGTTTCTAAAATTACTGTTATATAAAGAAATTTACCATTTGTATATAAGATTATTTTCTCTATTTTATTTACAGGATGATGTTAACTGCACCTAAGTCAGTGGGTCTCATTGCCATTGCTGGACGGCAAACCAGTGGGAAAGGTAGGAAAAAGTTCCAAGATGAAGTATTATCCATGAATTATGCACATCTATCTATCTATCTATGTATCCGGACTTCACCCAGCCCTAACTGTTCCTAGTAGAAACTTGAAATATTGCACACATACTCCCCTCAATGAGTAGGAAAATGTTTGTTTTTTTGAAAATTCCAGCCTAAAAGAGTTTTAAAGGCGGGTTCAATTTTATCTATCTATGTAGCCGGACTTCACCCAGCCCTAACCGATCATAGTAGAAACTTGAAATTTTGTACACACACTTCCCTCAATAAGTATGGAAAATGCCTGTTTTGTATTTTAAAAATTCCCCTCCAAAATAGGGTTTTAGTGGAGGGTTCAATTTTCAATGTAAGCTTATGCTAAATTGGTCACTAGTTTGTGCCTGCTTGTTTTTTGAAAATTCAGACATTTTTTAGTGATCACAGCCCAACTTTTTAATTGATCACCCTCAACACAGCATATATAGGTGGCAGTGATTCATAATTTCTCTTGGAATGCTAGTCTTGATATATTTTTTATTAGATGAAGCATTGTCACCTATTATTAATTCTTGACTAGCTTATTCTACATTTCTGGCCTGTGTTGCTTACTCATTGTCGTAAACTGATGGCCAGAGTAGTTGTGATGAAAAGCAACTAAAATTAAGATGAAAGAAATACTAGTAAAAAATTAATAATGGTTGTGTAAAGTCCTTTTTTAAAAATTTTGAACGCATCGTTTCGACTGGTCCTTTCTCTAGCCTTTCTCAGGTGTATGTAGCATCTACCGTTCTTTTTTTCTCTGCAAAGATTTTCTCGTCCAGAGCAGAATGTAAGCCGTGAAAAAATATTGTTCCAAAACCTGACTAAAATATCGTTGCATTGCATGGCTTTAATCAGGATGGTGAAGAGTTACTCCCCTTGAATCAAAATACTCTTAATTCTATTTATTGCTGATTTTATTTACTGGCTTATTATAAACCTCGTAGAAGGCTCATCGATATTATTAAAAGCGTTTATTTTTTATTTATTTTTATTTATTCATTTAGAAAAAGAATGGATTACTTTAACAACCTTCCCCATTTGAACATTCCACCCTAATTTTTTCAATTGAACATCCTCAACCCAAAGCAGTCTATGGGGGAGGATGTTAAAGTAAACCATTGTAATTTAGGGAAAGTTAAGGAAACTAGGAAAGACAGGAATTAATTTATTTTGTTAATAAAGTTAAAGAAGATATTGTTCACTCAAATGAATGCATTCATTTTTAAATGCTTTATTTCAGTGGCAAAGTTAAAGAAGATATGAATATATACATTTTTAAATGCTTTATTTCATTTGCAAAGTTAAAGAAGATATTGTTCACTCATATGAATGCATTCATTTTTAAATGCTTTATTTCATTGGCAAAGTTAAAGAAGATATTGTTCACTCATGAATATATACATTTTTAAATGCTTTATTTCATTGGCAAAGTTAAAGAAGATATTGTTCACTCATATGAATGCATACATTTTTAAATGCATCATCGCCCAAACTGTTACACCAGATAAATTCTTGTAGGTCTTACTTTAAAAAGTCACACTTACAGCCATGCATCTCTTTAATTCTGGACTTTGACTTGTTCCAATAAGATTCGATAGTCTGTGTATGTACCCAATCTGTTTCCACTTAGAAGATTGGTACAACAGTCTTTCTACTCCCAAAACCTGACCTTGTGCCAGATGAAGGTAAGCATAGTAAATATCTATTAGCTTAACTTGGTCTGACGCCAGGTCACAATTGGGTGATAGTTACCTTTTCAGTGTTAAATTAAAAACATTTCCGTGTTAGATTTCTCTGCACTATGCTTGTCTTGGGACCTCAGAACAGTATTTCTTCTTCCGAAATTTTGAAATTGTGGCATGCTCGGGTATTGTCCTGGGAGAAGTTGCAGAGGATATCTTGGCCGGCTGGTCGGGAGGTGATCACCATTAGCATGCTCAGGATTCGTCCTGAGAAGCTTTGGGGAACCCCCCCCCCCTTTATCCCAGTCCTCGTGGCATTTGTCTCAATGACAGGGATTTGAGATTCTCCCCCCTCAAGTCTCTAGTCACGAGGACGTGGGATCCCCCCCCCCATTGTATTCGGCACTAAATGACCCACCAAGGGTCGATGTGCCGTTAAACAAATCAATCAATCAATGAAAACCCTTCTTCAGAGGGGTCAGTCTTAACCTTGTAATATCAACAACAACAACAAACATGATGGCTAAAATTGCTTTCTGGATCATTATTAATTGTTGTCAGGTAATTTCATTTTGGCCGATCCATTCTTCAGCCTTCCTCAGGTGTAATATCCGAATGTTTTTAACTTCAAAGAAAGCAACCCTTATAACGTAGGATTTGGTTGTTTCTTTATCCTTGCCTTGTCTAGTTTGGATCTGTTGAGTAGCCGAAGCTACATCGAGTTGAACTCCACACTTGTCTGACTAATACATTCAGTCTACATGTTGATATGTGCTGCCTCTTTGATCTTTCTCTGTTTCCAACAGCTTTCTCTGTAAATAATCTGGACTTCCTCCCAATTGTCCGAAGAACTATTTGAATGTTAATGACCCTTCTCAAAACTAGAGATAATTATTAAAAAAACTATTTGCTGGTATATAAGACAGACATTTAATTTTTTTTAAAAAACCATGCAAATATTACACTGCATCTGATGCACTGGTATTATGACTAGGGGGCTGTCTACTGAAGCTAGATATGGACAGTTATGTGGCTTGGATGAGTTGCAATGAATGGTAGTCTTTCAAATTTATCTCACAGCCATTCGTTTTATAGTCCAGCATATATAGTAGTTGAAAATTTTAGATTTAATAAAAGAGCATAAAAAAATAAGAATGCCTGAGGCACGTGACCCTTGTTGATGTCGGTGCACCATAAATTCCATCCTTTTTTTTTATTTCTCCCCTTGTTTTTATTTCTCTTTTAGGTCGAGGAGGTAACCAGTGGTTGAGTCCAATCGGATGTGCAATGTTCACTATGCATCTCAGAATCGATCGTTACTCGACACTCGGCCAAAATCCAGCTTATATCCAACATATCATCACTGTTGCAGTTGTACAAAGTGTTCGCACATTGCCAGGATATGAGGTAGGTTCAGTGTTTAACTTTGGGGTCTTCTCCAGAAAGCATCCAGCCATTTTGAATATCTCGAGAACCGCTCGTGTGGCCCTGATGTAACTTGGCAACCAATCATCAGGGACCTTACTGCGCATGCATAAAAAGACACTCTCCCACGGGGTTACTCAGTCAGCAGTGAGAGACCGTTGAGTGAGCTCAATGACCGAGCCTGCCCATTCTTCACGCCTCGTGCAGGGTTTTATAGCAAAACATTGCATCACCCAGATCTGTCATCCCCCACAGTCCAGATCTGGCTCCCTGCGATTTTTGGCTGTTCGCTGTTGAAAACAAGGAGATTTCAGACAGTGGAGAAGGTGATGAGGCAACTGATGGCAATCCCAAAAGAGGACTCTGTAGACTATTTTGAGAAGTGGAAGGTATAGAACAAGTGTGTGAGATGCCAAGGGGATTTCTTTGAAGTCTCCCCTCCCCTCACTGTCTAGATTTGGCTCCTTGTGACCTCTGGCTTTTCGACTTTTAAAGTGAGAAGATTTCAGACTGTGGATGATATTAAGGTGAACACGACAAGATAGCTAATACATACCTGTCAAGTTTCAATGTTGAAAATGAGTGAGAATTGTACCCGCCCGGAAAGGGGTGGGCACACCCCACCACCCCCCAACTTAAAATGTGTTTCAAAAGTTCTGTATGTGATCTGTCAAAATAATGTGAGTTCCTAAGTTCTGTAAAAATATACTGAATGCATTGTTGAACTTACAATGTTACTCCTAGCATGTGTGCGAATGGAATGAATAGACCCTTTAGGCGTGTGGTAGATAGCAAATCACAGTCCTGCGGTAGCATTTCCAGGCATGTTTAATTGGTTAAAATCACTAACAATTAAGGTTCACACTTTTATAAAAATTCACTTTTTATGAAATTTCTCACCTTTCATAAAATGTGTGAGAATTTTACACTTTTTATAAAATGTGTGAGAATTTTCCACTTATATTTTTTATAAAATGTGTGAATTTTCCATTAATGCGTGAGACCTTGAGAACATATCAAAATACGTGAGACTTGACAGGTATGGCTAATAGCGATCCCAGAAGAGGACTTGCAGATGGTTTTGAAAAGTGAGGAGGGTGCTGGGATAAGTGTGTGAGGTCCCAATGAAAGAATAGCCTACCGAGGGCAATGGTGCCTTAGTCTCCCTCAGACTAAAGTGCCATTGCCCTATGTAGGCTATTTTTTTTATAATGTTAAATGGCTGGATACTTTCTGGACAGACCCCGTATTTCATCCAGGTTTTGTTTTTCATGGTCTTATGGTTTGATCCTAATTGGTACATCTTTTTAAAATAAAATATATTTTGAGTCACAATAGCAGGGCACCAAGTGAGGATCATTAGCTATGATATATAAAACTAGCTTGTTAACCAATGCTCTATGGCGTGCAACATCTATATTTCAAGGTTCAGATGATAAGCAAACATTTCGGCTGATCTATTCTTCAGCTCAGGTGTAATATCCATATGTGATGGTGGTAAACAGCAGTATTTATTTCTCCAATGGTAGCGGCACTTAAAACGTAGGATTCGGCTGTCAGGTTTGGATTTCCATACCTCGTAGCGGAAGCCACATCAGGTTGAACCACACACACGCCTGACTAATACATTCAATCGACATGCTGCCTCTTTGATTTTTCCCTGTTTCCAACAGCGTTCCCTGTCAATAATATGGACTTCTTTCCAGAGAGGAAAATGATTGCCTTTCTACCCCCTGATATGGTCAGCCATACCAGATTTCTTTATCTTGCCTTTGATTAGGGCTTTTTTGTGCACCTCAAGCCTGACTTTGAAAGGAAATGTAATTTTTAAAAAAAAGCTTCTATATACAGGTTTGGAGTTATCCATTGATTAGAGCAATTGTTACTGGCAATAAATGATCTCTGTGCTTTGCTTCTTGTTGCTTCTTGTAACAATAAACAAAGGGAGGTTAAAAAAGCTTCTATACACAAGTTTGTGGTGATTAATTAAAGAATTTAGGGTTTGGGGTATTCATTGATTAGAGCAATTGTTACTGGCAATAAATGATATCTTTGTTTTGCTTCTTGTTGCTTCCCATTGCTACTTGTATTTCACCAAGACCCCAGTTAACCTGCAGGTGCTTATTAGATTCTTTTCATATAATGATATTTTGGTGTCCACTTTATGATTTAAACATTTTTTTCTTTTGGTGTCCACTTTATGATTTAAACATTTTTTTCTTTTGGTGTCATTTTATTTAATTTTTTCTCCTTAGGATTTTGATCTACGGGTGAAATGGCCAAATGACTTGTACTTTGGTAAAAGTACTAAACTTGGTGGAGTATTGGTCAATAGCTCCGTCACAACTACTGCAATAGATGCCATTGTCGGTAAGTCGCCATTTATCTGAAACTTTTGCACAGTTGTACTTTCACAGACATTTAATGTTGTCAAATGCTTTTAAAAAATACCTCATCAAAATATGAGTCCAGTAAAAAAAGGCACTACCTTCCAGCAGACTTCCATACATCTGGTTTATTGTTCTATGAAAATGGAACCCATTTATCAAGTTTTTCTTTCTTTAAATGAAGTGGTTCTAACTGATATATTGGATTCTGTTACAATTTCTCTTAGGTTTTTGGATCATTTCAGATTTCAGATCTTCATTCTTGATTAATGATTTTGGCCTACTTCTCTGCTAGTTTTATAAACCAAAATCTCTGTGAATTTCTGTTTTTTTAAACTCTACTTGTAAATCTCTTAAACTAAAATATTACTGTTTGTTCATTAACAGCATTGTCTCAGAACATGGTATTTAATAGGTGTATGCAAACGTTGCTGGTGCTGATTTTTGAAAACTAGAGACTAAATACACAGTTGAGAACTGATTTTTTCACTGGAAACTTTTACGCATACCTAATATATTCATCAGTTTCATTATGGCCCAGCTTGAACTTGCACAATTATAAAACGTGAATTGTTAGTAACAAAGGAGTGACAAATCGTAGATAAATTTCAAAGGAGTGACACGAATATTACCATAATGAAGTGACAGTGTAAAATGCTTCTGAATCAGTTTTACTGCTACAGAAGTCCTTCGGAAACATAAAATGAAACGACGATCAACTCATTTCTTCTTCAGTTAGAGGTAAATAACCCTACTCAAACCATTTATTATGTCACCCCTTTGATACAGTATTTATTTATGTCACTCCTTTTAGTTAAAGATGCTATCTGTTGGTTACAATGGGTTAATTTTTGTGCTCAAGAAAGCCATAACATTCATGCTGGTCATAATAAACATTTTTCTAAAGCAGAGTCTGTTTCTATGATTTGACGGCTTTAGGGTTTACACATCCTTCTCTCTACCAAAACTACGCAAGAACTGTTTACTTTGGATTCATAAGAAAGGAGTGACATAACATAAATCAGAGATGAATGAGTGACATAAGAAAGGAGTGATAAATCAGAGATGAATATCAAAGGAGTGACAAATCAGAGATGAATATCAAAGGAGTGACATAAGAAAGGAGTGATGAATCAGAGATGAATTTCAAAGGAGTGATATAAGAAAGGAGTGATTAAATTGGAGATGAATTTCAAAGGAGTGACATAAAAAAGGAATGATGAATCGGAGATAAATTTGCACCAAATTGGAAAAGCAAAAAAGCTTGACAAATGGGTGCCGCACGAGTTGAACGAAAATAAAAAAGTCTGCTCTGCACTTTTTCTTGATTGCAATGTGACATGTGACGAAAAATTGATTCTGTACAATAATTGACGGTGTTCCATGCAGTGGCTGGACAGAGGTGAACACCAAAACACTTCCCTAAACCAAACCGGCATCAAAAGTAGATTATGGTCAGTGTTTGGTGGTCATCAAGTGGAATCATCCACTACAACTTCTTGAATCCTGGTGAAACCATCACAGCAAAGAAGTATTGCTAGGAAATCGACAAAATGCACCAAGAACTGCAACGTTTATGTCCAATATTGGTCAATCAAAAATGACCAATTCTTCTCAATGACAATGCCCAACTGCATGTCTCATGAATGACCCTGCAGAAATTGAACGAACTAGGCTACGAATCTCTACCTCATCCAGCTTACTCACCAGAGCTCTCTTCGAGCTACTACCACTTTTTCAAGCATTTCAGCCACTTCCTGCAGGGGAAGGTCTTCAACAACCAAACAACAGCTCAAAACTTCTTCGAAGAATTCATTGGTTCCAGGACCCCAGAATTCTATGCTTCCGTCATAAATGAACTTGTTTCTAGTTGGAAAAAATGTGTAGATTCTGATGGTTCTTATTTCGATTAATAACTTTTATTCTAAGCTGAGATAGACTGCTTTAAAGTTGATGATGAAAAACTGCAATTATTTTTGCACCAACCTTAATATAAAAAAACCCATTAAGTTTAAAACTATATCGGCAATTTCATGTTTAACCACCACTAGTTTATTAAACATGAAATTGCTGATAAAGTATCAAGTATAAAAAATCATATCTAATTGTTACTTATTATTATATATAAATATCTATATTAGGAAAATTTATGATAAATATAATATTTTTAAAAAAAAGTTTAAAACAAAATCTGCAATCTACTTATATATATATGTATATAACATTAGTCAAGAGAGATAACTATTAAATGTTAATTATAGAGTAGTGTTCCTTATTTATTTAATTATTTTTTTTGCAAATGCATAAAAATCAGGGTTCATTCTGGTTGAACGTAAACAAGAAGATACATAATGTTTTTGATATTTTTTAAGTACAGTGTAATTGCAAATTTATTTAAATATTGCCAGCGTTTTTTAATGGCATGGGTAAACTAATTACTTATAATTATGATTGATTGATTGATTTGTTTACCGGCATATCAACTTTGGTAAACGGTTAATTTTTTTTTAATTAGAGTCTTGCGACTTTAGTGCAAAACCAGGTGGCCCCTGTTTGGGGGAGACTTACCCCTCTGCAGGGGATGTAGTCAGCGTATTCTAGGCCCCAGCAGACAGGGTCGTACTTATAATTATATATAAGTATCTTCATTAGGAAGATTTGTATGATAAATATAATATTATAATAAGTTTAAAGCAAAATCTGCAATTTCATATTAACCTTTAAATTCATATAAAAAATTGAATGCCAAAATCAAGGGAAACAACTTCTGATTAAAATCTCCCTTTGACCATTAGGTGAATTTTTAATTTTTTTTCTATTCTTTGAAGAATTTCAATTACAAGTGGCTCATGAATTTAAGAATTGAACAATCTAATATATCCAAATTTTAATTTTATTTTTAATTTATTTTATTGATGAAGTATTGTAAGACATTATTGTTAATTTTTGCCATTATTTACATCATTGTCTTAATTACGGAAACTGAACTACCAGTTAATAAGAAACATGGCACTGAAGAGATTGGTATAGGGGATTTGTGCTTACTCCAGTAGCTCAGTGGTAAGAGCGGTCACACGTTAAGCGAGCCACCCTCCGGCATAGAGGGTCGTGAGTTTGATTCTCACCTGGAACTTATTCTTTATTCAAATCCGTGCTGTTAATTCATTTACTCACTGCTGAAGGGAAACCAGCCTGAGTTTAGTTGTGATAAAAAGCAACAACAATTAAGATGAAGGTAAATAGTTGCAGAAATTAATAATAATCTATATTTTGACCCAGTAACCGGTGGCTGCCATTAACCAAACAACTTGATTTTTTTTATGCATTAAACATACAAAGATTTCATGAATTAAACGGGGACAACAATTTAAGTTCCTTTACAGTTACTTACAGTGGTTTTCAGCTCGTTTGGTTAATTTCCAGGTTTTGCATCC
>VCCN01006957.1:327313-338057 GCA_006491835.1 Architeuthis dux
GGTAGGTGTGTACTTATTTATGGGCGATACTGTATATATGTCTATATATCTTTACATAAGTATATAAAGTTTATGAAAACATTAATTTTATGAAAGGTAAACTAAACTTATCAATATTTTTTCAAGGAAACTAATTTCGATTTAATTTTTTTTATATAAAATATCCTTTGAGTGAGAGAGGACAGAAAGAAATAGTCTTAGAATGTTCACCAGAATGAACAAATATGTAGACAAGACTGGCTGCAGCATGGTCAAACTCTACACCTACTTCTATTCCGACTGAAGATGATTTTTGCAACTTTTGTATTGTATATATAATAAATAAAACATTTTTTAGCATAAATTTAGTACAAAATTATCAAATAACTGGTATTTATTTATTAGAATGAAATAAGCCCTTGCATATTTGTAACATAAGTTTTCGTAGATATGTGAGACGTGTCAGTTTGGCTCAGTCAGTAAGAGAGCCGCCTACCAATCACTTGGTCAGGATTTCAAATCATGGTAGGGAAATGTTCATTTTATAAATGGATTAGAAACCGTCAACCAAAGCTGTCAACATAGGTTTCTTCAGTTTTTAAGTTGGGCTGGCTGCTTGGCTATGTATGTATGTATGTATTGCATGTACAGGTTGTACCAATGGAGCTAGAAGGCTGAAAATTTAAACATTTACTCCTTATTATGTCTTGAAAAAACTTTTTTTTGTTTTTTTTTAAAATTCACCCAAAGCAGGTTTTTAGGGGGGGGGGTTCAATTTACAATGTGAGTTTATGCTAAATTGGTCCCTTAGTTTGTTTATGGCTGCATACAGGCTGAAAATTCTGATTATTTTTAGTGATCAAACCCGACAAGACATAGACACAGAAACACCCGGGCCCAGTGCTATAAGGGTTATCCCCTTTAAACATAACTTCTGTTTAACCCATCACACTCGGATTTTACACCTGAAGAAGAAAGGAGAAGAAGGGAAGGGAGGAAGAAAACAGGAGAAAAAAAATGGAAGAAATGAAGAAAAAGGAGGAAGAGAAATGTATTTTAGATATTTCGAAAAAGAAGGGAAGAAGACTTTCGGATAGAAAATGAAAAAAAGAGATTGAAGAAGAAAAAGATAGGTGGATGGGAAGAAGAAGAAAAGGGGAGAGAAAACATCCCCTTCCCACTCTCCAATATTGTTTCTTTTTTTCTTTTTATACCCAAGCGTTTACCTCAACTTCTCTATTAAGAAAGAAAAAGAAGAGAAGGGGGAGAGAGAAGGAAAGGGAGAAGAAAGAGAGGGAAAATGACTGAAAGAAAGGAGAAAAAGGAGAGAGAAGGAAAGGGAAGAAAAGAAGAAGGAAAAAAAATGAAAAGAAGAGAAGATATCCCCCTCCCACTCACCAACATTGTTTCTTTTTTCTCTTTCCATCCGAGTGTTATTTACCTCGGCTTTTCTATTGATAAAGAAAACACAATTTTCTGTTGTACAGACATGTCTGTGCATCTTAAAGACCCTGTTTCTCCAATCAGCCTTGTAATAGCTGCTTACAATAAACCGCCCCCCTCATCTCTAGCCCCACTCGGGAGCCCATCCGCCCCACCTGATCCCAAATTCACATCATCGGTTCTTCTCCCTCCGTCTTTTTTCTTTCTTCCACACATGCAGCCATCTTGAAAGTAGATGTTTACAAAATCTTTACATTCTTTTCCCTCTAATTGACTCTTCTCAAGACATAGGGGTGTCGTCCAAATGGGTGAGGGGTGCCTTGGTAAGAGGTAAGAGGAATACCCCCTTCTACCCCACACACACCCCAAAAAAAGAAGAGGAAGAAAAATCAAGCAAATAAAATAGAAATTACATTAAATTAAAACAAAACTAGCATTCCAAGGGAAATTATGAATCACTGCCACCCATATGTACTGTGTTGGGGGTGATCAATTAAAAAGTTGGAAAAAGGTGTTTTGGGATAGGGTAGAAGGGTGTATTCCTTTTATTCCATGTTACTTCTCTCGCCTTTTGTTGGGCCGTGATCACTAAAAACGGTCTGAATTTTCAAAAAACAGGCGGGCACAAACCAGTGACCAATTTAGTTTGTTAAAGTCAAAATTCACTATAGCGAGGGTTTATTGTATTGTGAATTCTTGACTAGTTTTTCTTTCATTTTCTTTTTTTTATTACAATAAAATGAAGAAAAACTAGCATTCCAAGGGAAATTATGAATCAGCGCCACCCATATATGCTGTGATCAATTAAAAAGTTGGGCTCTTCATCACAAAAAAGGTCTGAATTTTCAAAAAACAGGCAGGCACAAACTAGTGACCAATTTAGCATAAACCTGCATTTCTACTATGAATGGTTAGGGTTGAGCGAAGTCTGAATACATAGATACATATAAATGTCAGAACAAATGAATAATCTAAACTCAACAATAAACCAGTGTTGTGGGCAGCAGTGATTAAAAATGCTTGCACAAAAATCAATTATTTTTGGGAGCTCAAATTCTTTTTGTTTTATGAGTCTAAAACATTGTATTAATACCTTGTATCTTTCCTTGGGAATCAAGTAACAGCAAGTCTCCTGAAAACTCTTTCTCGTTAACTCTGAACACAGAGTTGGAAGAGATCTGCTTGCATTATCAGCCAGATCTGCCAGAATGCCCACATCCATTATCTGCCAGTTTTTCTTGTCTTTGTTTACCATGACAAGATCTAGTCCCCTGGCCTGGATTGTTTGATCCGTTTGAATTTTCCAAAGAATCTTGCTTTTTCTATTCTTGAGAACAGCTTCTGGTTTGTGATTACACGATTAGTTTGCACGGTTGCATAGCGTCATTTGCACAATTCCCAGTTAATCATGACAAGTGTTATACGCTTTCTGACACACTTTTCTATATATATCACAAGGGGGCAATTTGAATATATTTTTTTTGTGGGGGGGGCAGGCATTTAAAATTTGAGTGTGAAGAGCGAAAAGATTTCTATGGCTTAAATCTGTGTTGTGTTAATTAATTCATTAGTTTTGTGAGGTTTAAAAGTGATGAGGTAATTGCACTGTTGTTTCTGAATTTCACACAATAAAGAAAGCGGTCTGATTAGTCACTCGATAGAAACCGTCACATGACCAACATCTTTTGGCAGCATGCCGTGCTGGGGATGATCAACTAAAAAATTGAAAAAGGGGTGAACAATGAATAATTTACTTCACTCACATTTTGTTGGGCACTTGGTCACTAAAAAAAGTCTGAATTTTCAAAAAGCAAGCAGGCATAAACTTACATTGCAAATTTCAAAAAACAAAAAAAATTACTTTTTCTACACATAATAAGGAGTAGATGTTGAAATTTTCAACCCTCTAGCTCCATTGGTACATCCTGTATGTGTGATACATATATAGCCAGCCATCCAGCCAGATCAACTTGAAAACTGAAAGAAACCTTCAAATGGTTCTTCGGACGTTTGAACTCCTTCTTATTGTTTGTGTTGTAAACACAACGTTTTGGCTGATCCATTCTTCGGCCTTCTTCAGGTGTAAAATCCAAGTGTGATGGGGTAAACAGAAGTTATATTTTTAAAGGGAGTAACCCTTATAGTGCAGGGTCCGGGTGTCTCTGTGTCTTTGTCTTGTTGTGTTTAGGTCTGTTGAGAAGTGGAAGCCACATCGGGTTGAACTCCACACTTGTCTGGCTAATGCATTTAGTCAACATTTTGATGTGTGCTGCTTTGATTTTTCTCTGCTTCCAACATCGTTCTCTGTCAATAATCTGGACTTCCTCCCAGAGAAGAAGATGGTCGCCGTTCTCTCTCCAGATGTGGTCGGCCATAGCCGAATTTTCTATCTCCCCCTTGATTATGGCTTTTTTGTGAATGGATCATCTGAAACATTGTGTTTACAACACTCGTCCGAAGAACCATTTGAATATTAATGACCCTGAAATGAAAACATCTGAAAGAAACCTCTATTGACAGTTTTGGTTGATGTTTTCTAATACAACTCTGTCTCTATACAGGCAACATTTGCTATTTTATTGCGATTTCTTGTCAAACACCAGTCTAACTCTCGAGTTGACTTTATTTTTCTACCATAACAACAAGAACAATCCTCACCTAATTTAGGTGTGTAAACTCTTCACTGTGTATCTGTCCCGTCACATTAAACGAAACTGATATGTAAAATTAACATTCCCCTACTGTGATTTGAACTCACAACCAACTGATTGGTAGGCAGCTCTCTTACCGACTTAGTTAAATTTACAAGATTTATGTTGGAATTATTTCATCCTAATAAATAAATACATTTATACTAAAAAATAAATAATTTTTCATTTATTATATATACAATATAAATATTGCAATCATCATCTTCAGTCGGAATAGAAGTTGGAGTGGAGTTTGACCCTGCAGAAGCCAGGCTTGTCTATTAGGTTGTTACATATGGAATGTTGTTTTTTTTACTTAGTCACTTAATAGAAACCATTATACCAACATCTTTTAGCAGCATGCCATGTTGGGGGTGATCAATTAAAAAAAGTGGTGATCAATGAATAATTTACTTCTTTCAACTTTCACTAAAAAGTCTGAATTTTCAAAAAAACAAGCGGTCACAAACTGAGCAATTTAGCATAAACTTACATTGTAAATTGAAACCCCCCTCCACTAAAAACCTATTTAGGAGTTTTGTTCAAGACATAATAAGGAGTATGTGTTTAAATTTTCAGCCCTCTAGCTCCATTGGTGTGGCCTATATGCGTGATACATACATAGCCAGCCAGCCAGACAGACTGACTTGAAAACTGAAGAAACCTATTTTGACAGTTTTGGTCGACGGTTTCTACTATGACCCATTTGAAGCAGTAACCCTTTCTCTCTCACTCTCTCTTTTCTCTTTACTTTCTCCCTTCTTTCTCCCCCCCCCCACACCTAATTTTCCTTACTCTTTCCTACTTTCAATTCTCTTCTTTCTCTTACTGTCCCTCTCTATCACTCTTTCCTGTCATTCTAATCATTTATGCTTGTTAACCGTTACACCAGCGCTCCTTCTAAGCGTCTTGGGCACCGCCTGCACTCAACGCATCGGCAGATGGCATCGGCCAATTTTAGCCGACACTTGATGCACCTGCACATTCGACAATGCAACTTGATTGCCTTTTACAGGGAGGTGAGGGTGGGAAGACTGGACCCCCCCCCCTCTTCCTCCCCGAAAAAAAAAAAAATGTCCATTTTCAGGGTTGAAGAATTCATTTCAACTCTTATTCCTCATTATGCCCCCTCCCTCGACCCATTTGTGTTTTGGGTTTGTGTCTCCTCTTGTCGTAGCAGCTGTTTCTTGTGATGATGCAAAGGGGGTGCCTCTTCAGGATCTGGAGAGGATTATGTGTGGAGTGGGGACAGGCGTCAAGGCCATTTGGATGCACAGCGGACATTCTTGATATTGTGTATCTTTGTTAAGTGGCTCAGTCAACAGACTGTTACACCTGTGCCCTTGCGTGTGTCTGGGTTTTGTAGGTAGATGCACCACTTCGGTGTGAACCTAAACTGCTTTTCCCTGTCCTCTTTTCTTTGTTTTTCCATTATAGTACATTTGTACCGTAGCGATGGGGTGCATAAATGAAAAGAAAATATCGGAAGTTAAAAATATACAGATTGACCAAAGTTCAAAATATACAGACTAAACAAGATGAATTAATTTAGCCTTTAGAAACTATAAACAACCACACTATAAATGAGACTGACGGAGCAGAGGAAAAACAGAGTGTTCCACAGATATGGATTGAGTCGTCACCTCCGAAGCCGCCTCGATACCCACTCTCACTCTCTCCCTCTCGATCTTAGGGGAATATCTGTGTGTGACAAAACTTTCTGTAGAATTACGAATAAACAGTATATTCTTTTACAAGAATAATCGTCTCCGTCTCGATCCTTCATTAGGTTTCAGGCCAATTCTTTCCAGAGACCAACCAACTGTCGTTGAACGTTTGTTGCCAACTTCCATGAAGGTGATAACGTTACACATTTATTCGTGGACATTATACTTCCCAAGTATCGAGGCAGCTTCGGAGGTGACAACTCAATCCATATCAGTGGGACACTGTTTTTTCCTCTGCTCTGTCAGTCTCATTTATAGTGTGATTGTTTATAGTTTCTAAAGGCTAAATTAATTCATCTTCCCAAGTATGTAAATCGGTGGTTCTCAAACTTTATTGTATGATGGCACACTAAGAAATATATTTGACTTACACCATCTGTAAAAATGAAATGAATTAGACAAAAACATTTCAGTAGTCAATGAACAAAACTTTTATATCAGTACTTGTATATGTATTCATCACCTCCTTTTCCTACCTGTTGCTAAAAAGATTCGGATCTCACAAAATCTAATGCTAAAACCACTAGATTGGCAATTCTGTGGTGGAAGTGGGACAGACATAATACATGTTCTGGACACATTCAAGGCTCGAAATACATGTTTGCGTATTTGGAAATAGATTTCAAACTTTGAAGATGCTCACAAAACAGTACAAATAATGATTTTCGGGAAAATTCTGAGGGTCTTGAAGGTTGTCATGTATTGAGATGGAAAGATTTCAAATTTGGAAGATGCTCAGAAAACAGTATAAATAAAGATTTTGGGGAAAATTCTGAGGTCTTGATCGGCACAATTGAGAGATAGTTGCGGCACACTATTGTGCTGTGGCACACAGTTTGAGAACCACTGGTGTAATCTGATTGACTTCTTCAACTGGTTCTACTGCAATATTCACTGTTTGGTTTGTCCTCTCTACAATTTGCATGAAATCAGTCAGCTTACATACTTAGGAAGCATAATATCCGATGAAGGATTTACTAAGTTAGATGTCAACTGTATACTTGGAAACGCCTCTGGAGTATTTTAGCACCTGAAACGTGTTTGGTCAGCCAGAATGATTTCATTCATTTCACTATGAAAATGCAACCTTTCAGTATCATTATCATCCCCACAAAAGGGGTGACGAATGGATAAATTAAAAATTTTCAAAAAAAAACCCCAGTGGACCCAAACTAGGATCAATTTAGCATAAATTTACATTGTAAATTGAACTGCCCCACTAAAAACTTATTTAGGGAAGGAATTTTTAAAAAACAAAGAAATGTTTTTTCTAGACATAATAAATAAATGTTTAAATTTTCAGCCCTCTAGCTCCATTCATGTGGCCTGTACACGTGATACATACATCACTAGCCTGGACTGACTTGAAAACTGAAGAAACCTATTTTTAGTTTTGGTGAAAGTTTTGGTTGATGGTTTCTAATTACAAAGATTTTTAGTTTGTGCCCTAATGTTCAAATATCAGTATTTTCTTTGCAAAAAAAAATTTAGTGCTTTACAGATATTTTACTAGATTTAAAATTGTAATTTTTAAAATTTAACATTATATTACTATACCAATTAGATTTAGATGATTTCATTCACTATGAAACAGCAACTTTTCAGTATCATTCAGTGTCATCCAAAAAGCCATCTATACAAGTGGAACTGGAAAATGACTAAAGATTATGAAAAAGTTGAATGTCTTCCAGCAAAGGTTCCTCAAAAGAATTCTCAAAATCATGCACAGAGATAGAATTACAAATGAAGAAGTATTCAGGAGAAGTGAACAGAAACTGCATTTTATTTTAGTGTGAAAAAGGTATACAATTTGTATATACAAGCACACATGATAACAATCATATTTACACAATATCTAGGGCCTTAAACCTTTTGCAGTGGTGTAATAAACATCATAATTCTTCTTAAAATCATTTACATCTTTTGATAGCACTACATATTCCGGTAATCTATTCCAAAGTCCCACCACTCTATTACTCAAAAAGAATTTTCTGATATTCAATCTACGTCTATTTGCTTCTACACTGATAAACTATCATTCTCCAACTATATTGCCAGTGCTGCTGCTAAGGCAAACAGGGTGCTAGGACTGATTAAGCATAGCTTTTCATCACATGGAGATGCATGAAGCCAGCTGGATACATCCTACGCATGCCAGAAAAGTGCAGTGCTTTTGTGGCAAGGAGGTGGATTCCAGCAAGTGGGGGGAGAAAGAGAAGCAGACAAGAAAAACCTGGTGCTCAACATTCAAACGAAGACTTTCGGAGAATTGGACTAACCTACTGCAAGATACTGCCATGGATCGTTTAAAATGGAGACAAACTATTGGCCAATATGACGTATCACTTGGGAGAACGTAACTAATCTACACACCTCTTCTGTGCATAATGCTACCTCAACTCACCCAAAGCTCATAAATTCTACTGTCACAAATTATATTACTACCCATAGACATGGGCATCCGCGGGGAGACAAACAGAGATCAGGCCTTCTCACCTCAGGCAAGGGGTTTGAAAGTTGAAAACTTACAGTCAATAAACATTACAATTATTTTATGTAACCGCCACTTAATGTTCCCATATAAAAGACTGCATTATTATTCGCTGGTGCTTGCTCAATCGTGTTGCCCCAGGATCAGGTCATGCGTCTCCGCCAACTGTCAAGTGCACCATCTGACGTATGGATTATACAGCTGGTTATCATGTAACGCGGTTGCCACTAAGATATATTCCGAATATGCCACCCCCACCCTCAGAAATATGTGATTTTCGGAATCTCTACTATTTAAAATACTTAATATCCACTAATCACTAAACCTGCCCACAACCAGACATGGACTATATATAACAGACAATTTCTTGTATCTCCATCAATTCTTCTGAAGAAGCCAGAATGAACTGGCAAAACGTCAAAATAAACTAAGAAATCTCATTTGTACATAACAAGGTCTTCTGAATTGTCATTTCACTCTAATATATGTATATATATATATGGTTAAGATCCACTTTAGTAAGTAATTTTTTATACTTTCAGTTCATAAGTCCGTCGTTTCTTCTGGAAATTTGTCAGTTTTGAGAAAAATCAATTAATCACTGCTACCCACAACACTGGTTTATTGCTGGGTTTAGGTTATTCATGTGTTGTGACATTTATATCTATCTATGTATCCGGACTTTGCCCAACCCTAATCATTCATAGTAGAAACTTTTGCACACAAACTCCCATCAATGAGTAGGGTAAAATGTTTTTTTTGTTTTTCAAAAATCTGTTTAATTTACAAGGTAAAAAGAAATATATATGTAGGTGGCTGTGATTCATAATTTCCCATGGAATGCTTTTTTTTTTAGTTTTTTTCTATTTGCAATGTAGGCTAATTTATGCCTACATGCAGAAAATATTTCTGTTCTAAGGTTGAGTAATTTATCCCTGTTTCTGAATGTTAGGATCCTAAATTTTTCTTAGTATCGCCCATAAATAAGTATACCCTTACCACTTTTTAATAGAAAGTTAATTTTCTTCTAAACCAAACAGCTGGGTATTTTTTTAATTTCTACTGGAACATTACACAATCAAAACAGATATTATCAGGTATTATTTATGACCAAACTTGACAGCATTGAAACGCTGTTGCTAAAAATATTTTTTCGTAGTGACATATTCATCTTTGGATGGAAACATATTCATATTTTTGGCAACAGAGTTTCAATGCTGGAGAGTTTGGTCATAAATAATACTTAATAATATCTGAAATGGTTCTTCGGACGATTGAACTCCTTCTTGTTGTTTGTGTTCTAAACGCAACGTTTTGGCCGATCCATTCTTCAGCCTTCTTCAGGTGTAAAATCCGAGTGTGATGGGTTAAACAGAAATTATGTTTAAAGGGGTGTAGCCCTTATAGCGCATGGCCCAGGTGTTTCTGTGTCTTTTTCCTGTCGGGTTTAGATTTGTTGAGAAGTGGAAGCCACATCGGGTTGAAATAAGCGCTTGTCTGGTTAATGCATATAGTCGACATTTTGATGTGAGCTGCCTCTTTGATTTTTCTCTGCTTTCAACAACGTTCTCTGTCAATAATCTAGACTTCCTCCCAAAACTATAGAAAATATCTTAATAATATCTGTTTTTATTATGTAATGTTCCACTAGAAATAGTAAAATCCTGCTATGTTTGGTTTAGAAGAAAATTAACTTTCTATAAAATAGTGGTAGTACTTATTTATGGGCGATACTGTATATATAATAAAAACACCTGGTCTAAACTAGGTAGTTCTGCTTGTAATATATAGATATATACATTTACAAACATATGATATATATATACGTGTGTCATTTATTTATATTTATCGTATATAAAAGGGCTTCTGTTTATATTTTAAGGGATGTAAATATATTGATCTTTTGATATTGATTTTTTTCATTATTCATTAACAAGTAGGTAAACAGTCTGTGTAGGTGTTTGTGTGACAGATGGAGTCAACGTAACACATGGGACAGAACCTACACATGCCTTGCCTTTCAATCTCCCCCCGCCTCCGTGTCTGGAGATCATTAGTGATATGTCCCACTGATCTTCCCTATTTTTCATGAAATTTCCATACCTGCACATGTTTTATTATATACTTGAATATACTTGAAATAGGCTTTTTTTGACAGCAGTTAGTTTGCGTCATTAAGCCTGCTTCAGTGTAGTTGGGCTGGGTTTAAACTAATAAGAAAAATGGTAGTTAAATTTGGTATGTCCGATATCAGAATAAAGATTATTTAAAAAAATATTGATATTCACGGATGTGACTGTCTTTTCACTTAGGCTGTTCCATGCGTTTGCTACTGTTTCCAAGAGAAAAAAAATTTCAAAAGAAATTTCAAGCATACACATATATGTATATATAGTATATAGCCATTAGCATAC
>VCCN01006957.1:968375-980246 GCA_006491835.1 Architeuthis dux
TAAAATTAAGATGAAAGAAATACTAGTGAAAAATGAATAATGATTGTCAATACTTCATCTAATAGAAAAATGTTCAAGATAATATTACTTATACGAGACTATTTTGCTAATTACCATGGTGAAGCGCCTACTTCGTATAAACAATCCGTAATATTATTTTCGAGCTGTCAGTCTGTCTGTGACAACCAACAGAAAGAGAAGAAGGGGTAAAACGAACACACGAACACAAATTTGGCGGCTTTGCTGTGTACGTGTGTTCGTTCGCTGGCTGCTGATAAAACAACTACTACTACTACTACAACTACTAATACTGCTCCTACTGTTGCTGATTTCGTTTTCAACCAAAATGAATACAAGGATTTTAGTTAATACTTTGCGTTAACCGTTCAAATTACTGTGTAAACATACTGACACAGGACACAGTTTTAGGTATACCGTTAGCAAAACAACGGGCATTTAATAATAATATTAAAATATGCGAATCGCTGATTTATTTTTTACCAAACATAACCCTCTTTTTTGTCGTTAATAATATTTGTTCAGATGACAAAGAATAACAGATGTGTACAGGGGGCGAGCTGGAGATTTGGGGGCCCGGGGTCTTGGCTGCCTGGAGTGGGGGGGGGGCTCCAACATTTAATGAGATTGTATTGTATAATGTTAGTAGAAATGCAGTAGGTGAACTACTATTCATAAAGTTTTGGTGGGGCCACCTTCATTGGGGGCCCGGGGGAGATTTTAAAACGTCCCCTGTCACACCCTCCCTCAGCTAACTTTTTTAGATGGAATTTGCAGAAAGGTTTCATATTAGGAAGAACATTCTTGTCTGAATTTGGTTGGACGGGGTGTACTAATCATTATGTAGGTATTGTAGGATATGGTCGGACTATTGTCCTCGCCTATGTGTTCATTTATTCACAACGTTTTGGCCGCGTACTCTCCAACCTACGTCGGGTGTTCCTGGTTCTAAAATGTGGAATGCTCGATTGGACTGGACACGTCGCATCCGTTTTTGTATGTCCTGTATGTCGGGGTTGTGTGTTCGGTGTCATTTCCGAGTTGCTTCACTTTTATTGGAAGATCTGTTTGGGATTTTTTTTTCTCAACATGTCTTTTTTTGATGAGGGGTTCCCAGATGCTATTGATGTCAATGCGCCGTGTCCAGTCCAATCGAGCATGCGCTCTAAACAGTGGTTCTAAAACATTTTTTGCCAACTCGACCAACTTTCTACATCTACACTCTCTACCTCTTTACACCCACCTCTCTCTCTCTCTCTCTCTCTCTCTCTCTCTCTCTCTCTCTCTCTCTCTCTCTCTCTCTCGTGAGCACATCACGGCCTTTGTACTTGGTTCCATTGTACCTGTTCACGGGACAGTCCGTTTCAAATAATAATGTAATCCCTGCTCTGTTTTATTCTTCACGTGACGATTGGGGAACAATGGAGACACGATCTCAGTGTTGCAGCAGTCGTAGTGGTAAAAAGAGATTAGGAAAGCTGTTTAGGCAGGGGGAAGAGAGAGGGGGAAAGGGGGAGAGAGATATATAGGTGTAGTAGGAGAAGAGGGGATTCGTGGAGAGTAAAGCTAGAAGGAAGAAAGAAAGAAAGAAAGAAAGAAAGAAAGAAATGGTGAATAAATGAAACATGAACGATAACAGGTCTGGTTAGTCGACCAATAGAAACCGTCACGTGGCCAACGTCTTTTGGCAGCAACAATTGGGAAAAGGGGGTGATCAATGAATAAGTTACCTCTCCCGCCTTTTGTTGGGAAGTAATCGCTAAAAAAGTCTGAATTTTCAACAAAGAAAACACGTTTTTTTATCTTGACATAATAAGGAGAAAATATTGAAATTTTCATCCCTCTAGCTCCGTTGATGCGACCGGTACGCGTGATAGATAGATATATACATACATACATATATACATAGCCTTCCAGCCAGCCGGACCAGCGTAAAAACTGAAGAAACCTATACATACATACATACATACATACATACATACACAGCCAGCCAGACAGACAGACCAGCTTAAAAACTTAAAAAGCACCAACAACAAAAAATAGAGGCACGTGACACGAAATACAATGTTCTTTAGTATTTTTAATTAGTGGGGGATGGGTTGAGAGAGAGAGAGAGAGAGAGAGAGAGAGATGCGTATGCGCAAAATATGTGTCCTCAGCTCTCGTATCTGCATTTCTTAATGTGAATAGAATCGCCCCCAAAGTTAAGCAAAATCGTTCTCCGTGGCCTCGTTCTGGTCAGCGTTGTTGAAGGAAACGTGTCCTCCGCCCAAACTCTGCGCGGACCTTTTTAGGCAACAAAGAGTGTTCAAAAACCACACAACATGGACATCCCAGAAGAAAGATGGAGACATTTTGATCGTGAGGTAAGTTAATTTGTTCAAAATTCGCTTACGGGAGGCTGGTCCTTTCTTTTTTTTAAACGTGCTTGTGTCCGTGTTGGGGACATCCTGTATTTCATTCCTATCTAAATTCTCTTTATTGACTAAAATAATATACAGAGTGGAATCATTCATATATTAAGTTGTTACGCTTGATCTTTTTAATACATCATAGAGCAGGAGTACTCAAACCTTTTCTTTCAGTGTACCCGTTCGTTCTGTCTGGCAGTGTTGGTGTACCACTTGTGGAGAAAATAGCGTAAAACGTACGGATACCATAGAACAGATAATCATAGAAATGTGGTATTTGTTAGTAATTTCATTTAATTTAATGTTACGTTTTTAATGAAATGGGTGGGCTAGGCTGTTTCCCACAAGTAACTCAATTCTAGGCACAGTTTCAGAGAGACGCACCTGAATATCATTTTCAATTGACAGTTATTGCACGAAATAGTTTATACTAAAAAAAAGTTTTTTAAAAAGCACATCAAGATCATAGAAAGAAGTCAAACGAGCGCGGATATACTTGAAAATCAAAGATGTTTTATTTTACGGAATGGTCCTTTTGATTTACGCAGTCTTGTCAACGTTTGCCAACTTTTTGTCAGGTTTAAAATACACGAATTGCGTTTAGTTGGTTGGGATTACTTCGTAATTCCTGTGTTTTTACAAACCTCACCTTTCCCCAAAATGTCTCTTGCGTACCACTGTCATAGATAATAATACTGAAAGTGACAGATTTATAAATGTAATTGCATTTCTTTGTAGATTCAATGTAAATTCCCCGAATTCTTGAGTAGAGCTCATATATCTCGTGTTCTTTCTGCAGGAGTTAACAAGGCAATATTCTCCCAGCCAATGGGCAAAAAAGAAGCCGGATGAAGTGGTCAAAGAGCATACAACAAACTTAAAGCAATGTGAGTACTGAAGAGCAAGTCTAATCGGAATGTTGATGGATAGAAGTCTGTAACTGAGCTATTAACCACGAGTCTCTCTCTCTCTCTCTCTCTCTCTCTCTCTCTCTCTCTCTCTCTCTCTCTCTCTCTCTCTCTCTCTGTGTGTGTATGATATACAGTATCGCCCATAAAGTTCGATACTCACTGGGTGTCCCACGCTTATGGGATTGTCAGACTAAACTACACTTAGTAACTAATTATAATGGGCATCTTGCCGTGGGGCAATGGTTTTCATACCACGGTGGTTGACTGAGTGTGGATGATTGAGCACTTGGGCAAACCACTCTCCTATAACTACCATAACTATCAAAGCAGCAAAAGGCATAACTGAAATTCGAACTCCTCCTCGCTGATTCAATTTCCGCTCTAATAATTATATATCAATTCCAACATAGGCTAAGAGGGCATTCGAGGTCATCTGAGGCCGGTCTCTAGGCTTTCTTCCTCTTCCACTTCTATTTTATCTATGACAACAACATCTTGCTAAAACATAGTGAAGGGAGGCTTATGACCCTCCTCTTTTTTCATTGACAAAAATTCTACGTATTTCAATTCATAGTGAAGCCAACGTTTTGCAGGGCGAAGCTTAAAGACACATGACTGTGTTAATTCAGATTATTTTCTAAGATAAACTTGACAGTCATTTTTCAATTAGTTTCTGGGAGTGGGGGATAAGTACTGTTATTCATTATTATTCATTTTTGACTACTATTTTACTTCATCTTATATTTTGGTTTATTTCTTTGATCACAACTTCAGTAATTCATTCATTCTAGGACACTCGGTAAACAGCGCTTATTGGAAGTAAAGATTTACGTCTCCATTTTCCATTTGTTGTGTTGCATAAGATGATTTAAGAAAGATATTTTTTACTGTGTTGTATATTTTGAGGTTATGATTTTCACGGGCAACGCCGGGTATCCCTGCTAGTATATGCGTATGTATATACGTATGTATATATATATACAGGGTGTTTGTGGAAAAAATGCAACATCAAAAGGGAAAATTTACAGTCAACTGATTGACTGATACGCTTGCTTGTATTCTCAGCTAGGCGTATCAGTTAATCAGCCAATCAACTGACTGTAATTTTAAGCCACGCAACTGATAAGTCTCTTTCAAAGAGTTATTTATGTTGCATTTTTACAAACACCCTGTATAATAAAACAGTAAATATACATAGTGTATTTATAAATCTACTTATATAATGCGCAGTGTGACTTTTTCTGTTTCTCTGTCCGTAACAATGGATTCTTCCACTTAAAGTATCTCCTACGAACCATATGAAACAATTGTTTTCCATAGAAACGAGTTCAATAGTTTCTTTTTTAAAATCTTCTCATAGAAATTCAAATATATCCGTGAATATTATGAAGTACACCACCACCACTTGTTAATAGAAATCAAACAGCAGAATTTTATTATTTCTAGTGGAACATTACACGGATATGAAAACGGATATTATCAGGTATTATTTATGACCAAACTCTACAGCATTGAAACTCTGTTACCAAAAATATTTTTTAAATATATCTATGAATATTTTTTATATATAGGCAAATGATAATTATGAAGACATTTATTAGTTGAGAACCTATAGTTTCCCGCCGCCGGTGTGAACAACTGCTAAACGAGCGGCCCAAACCGTAAATGTGAATAAAGAAACGAACTCCGTGTGGGGATCGAAGCCTACCAGGAGAACTTCGTTAGCTCAGTCGGTAGAGCAGAACCTGCGTATAAGGTTGCTTACAGGGTGGACGCGGGTTCGATTCCTGCACGGAGCTCGTTTCTTTATTTACATTTACGACTCAGGCCGCTCGTTTAGCAGTCGTTCACACCGGCGCAGAGGAAATATAGGTTCTCAATTAATAAATCTCTTCATAATTATCATATTCTATATAGGCAAATGAAATTTCACCAAGCATGAGAAAGAATAATATTATTGTAGACATATTTATGGTGACACTTTTTTCAATTGACAATTGTTTTCTGTCCCCACTAGGCAGCGAACAAGCTAAATCCCAGGTTGATTGTGAACTGGGTATCAAACTTAGTGAGGCAGAATCACACCGTGTGGATATCTTTGGCCGCGAAAAGGCAACAGCAGGTAAGTTATATTCCTTCTACCATCCGGATAGTTTTCGTTAATACCCACCAAAATACCAACGTCCACAATTTTAAAGTACGGGGGCCAAGTACTTCTCAATTTCCAGGTTTTGTATGTTTCAAAACGGCCCCAAAATTGGCCATATTTTTATTTAAATGACCGACAGTTCCCCGGAACTCCCAGCTACACGGGTTAACTTTGCCTCTAGCCGATGGACCCCTCTGTGATCCCCTAAGCATAAACCTTAGATACAGCCTTACCGTATACGTCAGTGGTTCAATTTGAGTAGTCCAGGGGGGGGGGGCTATTAGATAAAAATAAAAGTCCAGTTTAGAAATAGAGTTATCTGCACTTCTATCTATCAAGTCGATGGCTTGAAATAAGCTCCAAGTTGAGAATGATTTAAGATGTGCTCTCTCATTGATAGACCCACACATCGAAGAACTACTTGCAAAAAAACAAGAACAGAGATCACATTGATGTGTATATCAGTTACGATAGCAGAATTCTAATTTTTGTTTTAATAAATTGGAATTTGAAATGATGTGTTCTAATTATTATTGCTTTCTTTGAGTAACAAATACACAGCAGCAGTTGTACAATTATAAAATGAAACTAATTCTTGGTATGAATATGTCTAATTATACGTAAAATAAAGTCATTATTTGAAATTATTCTTTGTTGCAACTTAATAAATGGAAGGGTGGAATACTAGTAATTTTATTGACAAAAAGGAGGATTGACTCGAAAAGGTTGGGAACCACTAGTAAACGTAGTTCCCAAACCCATTTCCATCATTGCGGAAGCCTTATTAAATAGAGCGATTGCCAGCAAGCTAGTCCTGTAGAGATCACAACAGGGAGACTTGTGCTAGACTAAGCTGAGCTACATTTAACAACTTCCTCTTGCAGACTGTTTCTCATGTAGTGAGTTCGATTTTTACCGGGTGCCCCATTTAAGTGACCTTGCTCCCAACTGATAAGCTTAGTAAATGTTTCTATCATATGTATGTTAATGAGATACGACTTAAAAGAGTTAAACAATACGTACTTGATTTTTGTTGGTAGACTTATATCAGGATTCTTTTTGTAAATTTCCATATTTTATATCTTGTTTTATGTCATCGTATTTCAGGTACTCCTGCTCTTGTCTATATTCAT
Organism: Architeuthis dux; assembly: GCA_006491835.1. NCBI lineage: Eukaryota > Metazoa > Mollusca > Cephalopoda > Oegopsida > Architeuthidae > Architeuthis > Architeuthis dux. The sequence goes on from VCCN01006957.1 coordinate 974,998, forward strand.
GGAGGATACTGGCAAGCATTGGGGTAGGTTGTAGTTTCTTTTTTGCTTTCTTTGTAAATATATATTATGAGGATCATGTTATTTCAGCTTTTATTGACAACCCTGTGATTCGTTGGGTCACCCTTTGATAGTAAAGTAGTGTGACCAGAATAAATATGAAATTTAAAGGCCCGATTGCACCCGGATTTTTACGCATTTGCAAATAAATAAATGTTGTGTTTATGTGTCTTCGTTGTTCTATCTGTGGTAGTTGTGTAAGATTAGAATGCGTTTTGATTCGTAATCGTGTTTAAGCGTGTTAAGAAAGGATAAAACAAAGAACACATGTTGATAAGAGCTATGCTTGAGCTGAACTGAGCCTTCCCTTTTCCTACTTCCGGTCCCGCTTTCTGGGACCGGAAACGGAATGGGGGCTGCTGGGTGCTTGCTTAGGCATGTTTATTTATTTAACATAACATACATATGTATAACTATTATAGACGACTTAATAGAAATGTTCAAGATTATGCGTGGTTTAGAAGTAGTAAACCCTGATGTATTTTTTTTTACTAGAAGGGGGTACGAAGGACTGAGAGGCCACATATATTCGGTAGAAGCAAATAGTAGATTGAATATCATAAAATCCTTTTTTAGCAATAGAGTGGTAGGACTCTGGAATAGATTACCGGAATATGTAGTGCTATCAACAAATGCAAACGATTTTAAGAAGACTTATGATGTTTATTATACTACCGCAAAGGTTTAAGGCCCTAGTGTATTGTGTAAATATGATTGTTATGACGTGTGCTTGTATATACAAATTGTATACTTTTGTTCACACTAAAAGGTTTAAGGCCCTAGATATTGTGTAAATGTGATTGTTATGATGTGTGCTTGTATATACAAATTGTATACTTTTTTTCACACTAAAACAAAATGTTCTCCTCTACAATAAGCATGTAATAGTTATCGCCCTTGAGAAATCGCTTTATTATAGGGAATTAACGCGGATACAGGCCCCAAACTATTATTATTAAGTAGCAAATGACTTGGATCTTTTACGCATTCTGTAAATTAGCACATTTCAGGGGTTCCTTAATTCAAGATATCTAACTACAATGCACCGTTTCAGCTAATTAGAGGTCACAAACAGATAACCATAATGAGAATACTAATATTATATAGATTAAAAGAGAATAGAGGATAATCAGTTACGATCAGATCACTTACAGTGTCGCCTATAAATGAGTACACCCCTATCAATCTTTTATAGAAAGTTAATTTTCTTCTAAAACCAAACATAGCAGGATTTTATCCAAGCGAGCGACGCCTAGCGAGCTTGGGTATTGATCAATACCTATACTTTTCTATATGAAAATGATGTCCATTGCAAGTCTATGCACACCTAAAGCAAAGAACACAATTTTACAAAATATTCAAGCAAATATAACACAACCCAACGGATAACATGGGGAAAAAACAGGATTCCCCCCGATTTATTTTTAAAAGTTTTAAATAACATAAAGACTGTATTCATTTAAAACCATATTACATTCCATGTCTTGCCACAAGAATTTCACTTGGCCACCTACAAACACCAGTTCAATTGCACGTCTACCTAATTATATCTAGCGGATATTATCAGGTATTATTTATGACCAAACTCTACAGCATTGAAACATTGTTGCCAAAAATATTTTTTCTTAGAGGTGTACTCATCTTTGGACGGCAATATATTCATACTTTTGACAATGGTAGAGTTTGGTTATAAATAATACCTGATAATATCCGTTTTGATTGTGTAATGTTTCATAAAAAATAATTAAATTCTTCCATGTCTGGTTCAGAAGACAATTAACTTTCTATTAAAAGTGGTAGGGGTGTACTCATTTGGTTTAGAAGACAATTAACTTTCTATTAAAAGTGGTAAGGGTGTACTCATTTATGGGCGATACTGTATTAGTCTTTCAAGCAGCCGTGCTATATACACAGACAATCACTAGCCCAGTGTCATTGGGACCTATCGGATGACAGACTAGTGTTTTTTTCCTTTCACTCCACAATTGACTAGATAAATATCTCTACGTCTACAGCCGTTAGAGTGTGCGTCTGATGCGATATTAAAAGCCCGATTTACATGTGAGACACGAAGACACGATTCAGATAGTTGGTTAAGGCACATTTGCTGATTCGAAATCATGACTCACTTATAGTTGAATATCCAGCTTTTAGTAATAATCAACATTCTTATGCAAGTCAATTTAATTTGTTCCCAGTACTTCATTAATAAAGGCATGAATCCATCTCTTCTTCCCCCACTTCTCATCTATGGGTAAAATGAAAGGACAGACTAGGTTTCCTAGCCTGGGTTGGTAATCATTCTAGGAAAAGGATAACTCTGAATTCGAAAACAGGAATGGAATCAACTCCTCCCCCAGCCATGGGTAAAAATAGCAAAAAGTAGGAGGTGGGGTTCACAATCCAACTTAATACAACCAACTTAATAAAGTTGTGTGGCGCCGAAGGGTCGATCGGATCCAGGTTTCAGGATTCAGGATCCAGGATTCAGGATCCAGGATCCAGGCCTTCGTTAATAATGAGTTTGATTCTCATTTTACGGAGAGCGAGTGGTCTTTAACGAAGCGTAAAGGGGAAATAAAGAGACTATCAGTGCCTCTACTTTCTTTCCGTGAGATGTATAGAAAAGGATGTAAAATGAGTCGAAAATCGAAAAGTAATTAAGCTGAAGTTGTAGGAAGGTATAAGGGTCTACAACCAATGCATCCTCCCGATAGTCACATATGGAGCTGAAACGTGGGACCTAACCAAACTCAAACTAAGAACCATGCAACGTGCACAGGAGAGGATCATGATTGACGTCACATGGAGGGATCCACAAGACAGCACAGTATATTAGAGAAAAAACAGGAGTCAGAGATATCATGGAATCCATTAGAAAACTCAAATACCAATGGGAAGACCATGTTGCAACAATGTCAGACAACCGTTGGACATCACGACTCACAACGTGGATCCCCAGAGATCATATGCGAAATTGTGGCCGACAGAAAATAAGATGGCGTTCAAGATATATTGGCGCCGCGACGCCCGCGATAGAGAGATCTGGCGAATCTTGGGGGAGGTCTATGTATGACGACGGACGTTAAAAAGCTGATGATGATTGCTTGGCGAACATAACTCTATGGTAATACGAGAGAAGGTATGAGGAATATGTGGACTATCTTATAATAATTCACCAAATGTCTTTCTGCCTGTCTGTCATAGCATAACTCAAGGACGGCTAGAGCTATGGCCAGTAAAATTCCTGTGGTTACTAATGGGACCCCGGAGCATGTTTTTAGCACATTAGTCTTTTGAAAATTCCATAACTTTTTAAGTTTTTAGCCATGGGTTCGATTTACACTGTAAGTTTAATACTAAACTGGGACCGTACTTTATGTCCGCCAGCTTAGCTAAACTGAATCATTGTCTTTTTGTTTAACCGTATAAAGTAGACATCTAGCTGAAAATCAACTAGTTTTATTTAACGGCTGTTTTTCTTCTTCTCTTCACAAGCGCAATAGGAACGCAAACAACCTCGACCAATTTCGTTTTCCATTAAGGCCACCGACGGACATGATTGTCCACATTAAGTGTCATTAGACATTCGTATTCTCTCCTTAAAGACGTCCCCCAACGCTTTACTACATTTCTGTCCACCGTCCACCTCAACTGCATCAAGTGTTCATTTTGTTTTTGCAGGCATTTTATGGCCTCTTTAGTCTTTTATGAGAAAATTGGTCAGGTTAAGATCATTTTCAAAACTCATAAATATTGGGTGGCCTATTTATCTCTGACAATTTTCAGTCTACTTATATAATGAACAGTGTGAATTTCTTGGTTCGCTGTTCGTAACAATGGACTCTCCCGCTTATAGGTAAGAATTAAAAGAATGAACATACCTACTAATATACCCACCATTTGAAACTATGGCCTCGAAACGAATTCAGTTTGTTTTTCTAAAAAGATATCCCGTAGAAATTAAAATATATCCGTGAATCATTTGAAGAAAGAAAACGGATCGGGATGCACGCCGTAAAGCAACGACCAGCAAACTGATCTTCTGGCGATTGTTAGTGGGTTCGATCTGATGGTCTGATACCAAACTGCTATCTTAATAAATGAAATGGAGAAAAAAATGGATCATTACTCACTTCATATAACGATAATCAGCAAGCTGATCTTGCTGGCCGTTCTTAGTGGGTTCGATTATTATTGGATCTCCTACTATTGATGGTCTGATACCAAACTGCTAAGTTAATAAATCACTAGCTGAAAACCCCACTCCGGTTTTTTGTTAGTTGTTTCTAATAACTTCAATAATATTTGACTGGGTTAGAAAGGATTAATGTGCGTTATACATGGATATAAGAAGCTTTCTTTTGTATCTTATATTTTCCTGTATTGTTAAATTAGAAGTGGTTTTGAAGAAATAACAGTGGAAATGAGACAAAAGGTTTGTTTAGAATATAAAGAGAGAGTGGATCTAGTTATCGAATATTCCAGTGATCCTCATGAAAAAGATCTATTATTAAAGATGGAGCGGACAAGGTTCAATAAAAGAAATATCTCTCCAAGAACTTTTTTGGCAATCCTGATGTTTCCCTTTTCCAAATGGCCGTCGCTTTAGCTGCTGCTGATAGCAACATCGGTCGAGTCGTCTTGCTGCTGCTGATGACGAATTTAAAATCAAAGAAGCAGACGACAATTTCAACATGTTTCCACTTTCTGAAAATGGCCGAAGGACGTATATCTAAACACTAACCCTAACTACCCTAAACCCTAAAAATAGCAAAACCAACCCCAACCCTAACCCTAACCCGAACCCTAACACTAATTCTAACCACAACACTAACCCTAACACCAATCCCAACACTAACCATTATGCTAAAAACACTACCCCTAATTTATCCTATGTATATTTGTATTTATTAAGCTTTTGTTTGAATACAAAAAGAATGAGGAATCTTCTCGGCTCTTTCCTTGATTTTAAATTCGCCATCAGCAGCAGCGGACGACTAGGTCGATTCCGCTATCAGCAACAGCTGAAGCGGCATCCATTTGGAAACAGGAAAGGTAATGATAGCCACTTTGTTATTTACACCTCTAATGTGTGCAAATGTTACCCGAATTAGTCAAGTATTATTGAAGTTATAAGTAATTCAAATGTGTCAGAGATAAATGGGCCTACCGATATTCGATTACTCTTT
>VCCN01006957.1:981073-997044 GCA_006491835.1 Architeuthis dux
ACATGACTGTGTGTCAATTTGCCTACACAGAATCCCACATAACGTTCCTTCACGTAGAAATGGGTCTGGGTTCTTATGGGTTAACATTATTGTACATTTATAGTATCAATCATCAATGTATTTTCACTGGCTTTTTATGACCTTACGCCTCCTTTCAGCAAAACTGTGTATTCCATCACAAAAGAACGATTCCGCTTTTGATTCAAGGGATTTTTCGATATCTTGAATTTGTTGGAACCACTGACCAGGCAAGAAGCATTACATGGAGCGAAACATGTGCAAGCTTGAAGGTGACAGAAGAATACGCTACATGTAGAATAACTGCTACATGATTTGTTTGACTGGTGTGTTCATCATGCAGCAAAATCACCGGTCGACTTCCTTTTCTAGAAAAAGTGTTTTTCTGGTCCTAAAAGTCATTCAAACAAGCCAATTGATCACTGCAGAATTAACAGTTTATCCAGGTCCCAGCAATTCGTAATAAACAGCTCCTTATGAATCCCACCAAGCACAAACATTTTCCCCCAAGTAGATTCCGTTTAGATTGAAATAATGAAGGCTGTCCTAGATCCAGCCACGATATTTTCGTTTTGGATTTTCGTAACGAATCCATTTTTGAATCGCCAAAGACACTTGTCCAAAACTGACTTTTTTTCTGTGCCGTGCAAGAAAAGAAAGACAAGAATTGGCAACCAATCAGAAGGGATCTCACTGTGCATGCGTGAACAGACACTCTCCCGTGTGTTGCTCAGTCGACAGCGGGGCGCCATTGAGTGGGAAATGTGTACTGTGTGGCCATCGTAATGACCGAGTGCCTTGATTCGTGCAGAGTTTGTTTTGACAAAACATGGCACACCCAGTTCTGTCACCCCACTCTCTACGGTCCAGATTCGACTTCGGTTATCAGATCGAGGTTTCGTCTAAACTTCCGGTACGTTACGATCGGACGAGTTGATTGTCTTTTATTTACATTTACATCTAGAAATACAATATATGGATGAAATAGAATACATAGTATGATCTAAAAAGGGGGTATTTTACCTATGAAATAATATTTTTATTCACGTACTAAATGTATTAAGTAATTTTTTTAAAAATTATGGATTGGATTATTTTGGATTGTGAAATAAGGAAAATATCCAGAAAACCTTCAAAGAAGTTTACTTCGTATTCTAAATGCAACCTTGGTCGGGTATCCCACAAGAGAAGATAGCAGCTCTGATAAATCCGATACCTGAACGAGTAAAAACTGTATAATCTGCTAACAGCAAGTCCTCCAAAGTTTAATTAAACCTGATTTGGTAATTAAAAACAGTGAAACAAAGAGCTTAGTCTATTCCTAACTGAATTGTTCCACTGTTCATTGTAAAATCTACTTATATAATGAACAGCGTGATTTTCTCGGTTCCCTGTCCGTAACCCTGGTTGAAGGTTACAATTCTGCTGATAAATACCCACCATTTGAAACAATTGACTCTTCCACTGATACGACTGTTTTTAGTTTCTTTTCGAAAAAGAATCATCGAATAGAATTCAAACACAGGTCGTCCCCGCTTTTCGAAAGATCGCTTTGCGCCACTTTTTTGCTTTTTCAAAGAAAGGCGGAAAGCAAAAATAGCGTTCAGATTTTGTTTTACAGCGAGCCATTATAGAGGCAGCGCACACCTTATTATTTTCTCTTCTACTCCTCCTGTGCCTCCCACCCAGTGTTGCGAATTTAGCGTTTCTTGTTTTGACAGTGCAAAAAGCGCTAAATTAGCGAGTTTCCGCCTAAAACATTTTGTCCGTTCTGGCCATTTTCTGACTATTTTTGACTATTCTTAGCATATTTCTGGTGGTTTGGGGCCATTTTTGGCTATTTTTAAAAGTTTAGCGCTTTTTAGCGCTTTTTTAGAGCTTTTTTAGCGCTTTTTGGCAACACTGCTCCCACCGCCACGGCCTCCGGTGATTCAGCCTGACATACCATCCTAACAATGTTTTTGGTCTGGGGACACTCAAAATAAATTTCCATATAAATTAATGGTAATTGCTTCTTCGCTTTAAGCCATTTCGGCTTACGAAAGGCTTTTTATAGGAACGCTCTACTTTCGGATAGCGGGTTAAACCTGTATATCCGCGGATTGTTTTTTCACGGGGATTAACTAGTTTCCTGAATAATGAGCTAAGCTTTTTTTAGCCTGACTGATAAACAGGCACACAAATAATACAGTAAATGTCGTTTATTACCGGTATTAAAAACCGTCAACCAAAAACTGTCACCAAAACTGTCAAAATAGGTTTCTTCAGTTTTATCACGCGTACATGCCACAGCAATGGAGTTAGAGGGCTTAAATTTTCAACATTAAACCGTATTATGTCTAGGAAAAACGGGTTTTATGTTTTTAGTGGGAGTTCAATTTACAATGTAAGTTTATGCTAACTTGATCCATAATTTGTGCCCGCTTGTTTTGTTTTTTAAATTCGGACTTTTTAGTGATCTAACAAAAGGTGAGAGATGTAACTTATTTATTGATCACCCCTTTTTTAATTGATCACCCCCAACACGGCATGCTGCCAAAAGATGTTGGTAACATGACGGTTTCTATTGAGTGACTAAGCAAACCTGTTTTTCTTTTTGTCTTTTTAAAACCAGGTTAGAGTACGCGAGCTTCTCTGCAATCAACATTACACAAGCAAGAGGAGTCCTCTATTCTATTGGCTACAGCATTGCTCCCAAAGGTGAGGAAAAGTGGACACAACGGACCAGCTGAACGCTTTTGTGTGTGTGTGTGTGTGTGTGTGTGTGTGTGTGTGTGTGTGTGTGTGTGTGTGTGTGTGTGTGTGTGTGTGTATTATATTAGGTGGTCCAGAAAGTAATGGCGTTTTTATAAGAATATAAGTTTTAAAAAACAAAAACAAGGTTTTATCAAAGAAGGTTCAATATTTTCTATAGCTTTGAGAAGGGTCATTAACATTCGAATAGTTCTTCGGACGATTGAACTCCTTCTTGTTGTTTGAGGTTTCGGCCTGTTGGAAACAGAAAAATCAAAGAGGCAGCTCATATCAACATGTCGACTGAATGCAGTAGTCAGCACAAATGCTGAGTTCAACTCGATGTGGCTTCCACTACTCAACAAACCCGACAAGACAAGGACAAAGAACCACTCGAATCCTACGTTGTAAGGGTTACCTCTTTTGAAATTTAAAAGAAACTGCTGTTTACCCCATCACATTCGGATAGTACACCTGAAGGCCGAAGAACGGATCGGCCGAAACGTCGTGTTAACAACACAAACAACAAGAAGGAGTTCAATCGTCCGAAGAAGGTTGAAGGTTCATATGAGTGTACGCACTTTCACCAACTTGTAACAATGAACTGTACCCTATCATAGTTCCTGGAGTCAATAAATCCTTGAATAGCGTATTGTGTCATCGTTAAAGGAACCCCCCCGGGGGGGGGGCTATTATCCTTAAAAGACTCTCATCTCAGCCCTTGTAAAAATTACAACAACTTGTAAAATAATAACTACTCTATAAAATAATATGTAACAACCAACTTGTATCAAATGGTGTACGAATGTAACGCCATTATTTTCTGGACAACCTAATATCAGATTGTTACTTATGGAATTGTTTTACAACATAGAGAATGATGCTAAAAGTGAGTGATTTTCGAATGCAATTGCATTTTTTTGCAGATTCAATGTAAATAGAGATATAATTCGTTATTGTTGGAGGTTTTTGAGCCGTTAACAGCAATGATGTCTATCCGAGAAGTTAGACTGATTTTCAAGTACAATTGCAAATTAGGATATAGTGCTGCTCAAGCGTTGGTTCAATAGATTCAGATCTGGAAATATGGATACCAATAATAAACCTCGAAGGAGGCCCCAGACTTCTTTCTTATTGATGAAGAATTATCAACAGCAGTGACCAACGACCCACGAATAACGGTTCGAGCACTTTCTGGAGACTTTAGGACTTCAACAGAGACCTTATCAGGTCATCTCAAGGCAATTGGAAAGGTTAAAAAGTTGGGGAAATGGGTCGCACATGAAGTGAATGAAATGTTCCATGACACTGCCAACCCAATACTTCTCAGCTGACTCTGTCTAAGCTTAGAGAATTGGTATATGAAGTCTTACAGCATCCTCCATATTCCCCAGACATTTCTTTTACAGATTATCATTTTCTCAAGCATTTTGAACTTCATATCCGTAATAAAAGGTTCAATAATAGAGAAGCTATAATTCGTGCTTTTACTAAATTTGAGACCGCTAAACATAAAGAATGTTATAGAGATGACATATTATGATTAGAGGGTCATTGGGAAAAGGTTATTGCTTCAAATGGGTTTACCGTTTTTTGTTGTATATATCATTCTTCATCTTCATCTTCATTTAAAAAACGACCTTTCATATGTAACAACCTTTGAAAGGTGTAATTTTGTCTTTCCAACACACCTTCCAAATTCAGCTGATTACAGGTAACGGTTAAATCCAATCTCCATGCTTTCAGAACTAGGTCGGATTAGCCGTTTGGTTTATCGGTTATCACAAGGCTAGATTATGCAGTATCAACTCAACAAAACACTTCTGACCCACTTATTATACACCTACCATGACTTTAAGTAACTACCATGAATTGATAGAAACACATATTGATAGTACATGTGAATAAAAACCATTTCGATCAAATTTTTGTCGGATTAAAAGGTAGAACTACAGGACTACAGGTACCAACTCAACAAAACACTTCTGACCCACGTATTATACACCTACCATGTATTTGAAGTAACTACCATGAATTGATAGAAACACAAATCAATAGTAACTGTGAATAAAATCTTTTGGATCAAATTTTGGTCGTATTAAAAGGTCTACATGACTTGAACCCGTAGGGAACAGAAAACACCAAAAATGCAGGTCGTATTAAAAGGTTTACAAGACTTGAACCCGTAGAGAACAGAAAACACCGAAAATGTTGGTCGTATTAAAAGATCTACCGGACCTGAACCCGTAGAGAACAGAAAACACCAAAAATGTTTTATTGAAATGTTTTGTTAATTTTCTTCTCGCAGGAACAATTGAGCAGATGATTGATGAGGTGAAGGCAGGTGTCCTTTATGCACTCAAAGATGCTGAATCCAGAAACTTCTCGGGTGTCTTTGTGTGCGGCCATTCGGCTGGGGCTCACCTCAGTTCTATGATGCTTACCGTAGACTGGCAAGCTGAAGGGGCAAACCCCAACCTTCTGAAAGGTAAGGAACCGAAACATAGATGAGTGCCCACACAAAGGACCATTTTCAAAAAGTTGTTACTTTTAGAGCTACATTGTTTAGTTGTTGTTTTAAAGCTTGAACTCTCTCCATTATGATTCACAATGTGTTCGAGCTTCAAAATTAAACAAATGAGCACTGTAGCTCTAAAAAGAACGAAAACATCAACTTTTAAGAAATGGTTCGTTGGACAGTTATCATGCGCGGCCACTCATATATAACAGTTAGGTCTCTGTATCTGCGGGGAATACGTGAGATTTCGCAAATATCTGTATTCTCAATTAAATGAGCCTCAGATGTATTTCTACGTATACCAAATTAATTACAAAATTAATGTTTAAAAGATTTAAGATTTCATAATTACTTTTAGATAAGAAAATGCTGACTCCATCTATCTGCAGTAAAACCAGAAGACACAGCCATAAACTACACGTGAACACCTACACTAGGAAAATAGTCCGACATAATGATTAAAAAAATTTAAGATGAAAGAAAAGTTAAAAATTGATAATAATGACATTATTTTTATTGACACTTCGCGTGCTATTGTTGTTACATGTAATTTCTTTTGTACTTGAAAGGTGTCATTTTGGTGAGTGGAATCTATGACCTTCGACCTCTGGTCAATACTTACGTGAATGATCTTTTGAAGATGACTGAGTAAGTACCTACAATTCCATATTTCGAGGTCTTTGATTCAGTCTTTATTCCCAAGTGACCCATTACTTACAGTTTCTCTCGCTGAATAAGTGTAGGAGATTTATTCTAAAAAACCTCCGGCTTTGGTCAACGGCAAGTGTCTACGAAGGGGCCGGATAAAGCTAATGTGGGGCCTGTAGCATATGTCAGTGGTCACCAACCTGGGGTCGTACGAACCTAAAGTGTTCCCGAAAGATTTTGTTGGGGTTCGTGAAACAAAAAAGAGTTCAGACGGAGTTCGTCAGTAAGGTGTGACAGAGAAGCTTGATCAAAATTGTTAATATTAGGTAAAACATTAATATTACATAAAACATTTAGGTTTTGACAAGAATTTCATTTTGTCTAACCATCTCTGATCCCAGGAGATTGTTAGGTATTGTTAATTAACATTATTAATTTACAGCGCGCTATTTTTATGAAATGGTATAGTTTTTAATAAAGGAAAATGAAAAGATGTGTACGCTTTTATTATCAAGTTTAAGGGTTATTTCTAAGTCTCTCAGTAATATTTGGGGTTCGTATCGTGAAACAAGGTTGGGGACCACTGGTATATGTTATAAAGGGGCCCTAAATTAAGAAAATACACATAAATATTAAAACACCTACATCTTTTACTTACAAAGTAATTACATTTTTCATTTGCCGTACATCCAGATAATACTACAAATACGTTTGACATTTTAGTAATATTATTACTTCGTTTTCATTTTGATCTTTGTGCAGCGGCTATGACTTCCGTTTGAAATACCTTAAACATCTAGTGGTTCATAAAAGTTGAGTGCAGTATAGTACTATGTATAGCAGGGGTGGGCAAACTACGACCCGCGGGCCTCATGCGACCCGCGTGGCTTATTTGTGCGTCCCGCGATCGTTCTTGCACGGTGATGTCAATTTGTGTGATCCAAGACATTCTCGCATAGAATAACGCGTCTAACGAGACTACAATGATCTTTTGTGGCCATGTTTTAAACAGAAACGTACGATAGCGAAGGACGGAGTATTATTTTAAAGTCTTTTAATATATCTTATTTCAAATTTGTTTTATCCTAACAATGAGTGCTACAAAAACTTACCTTTAACAAGGAATGGACGTACAAGTATCTTTTTTAAGAGTTTGAGTAACTGTTCAGTAAAATGTATGCATACCTGCCAAGCTTTAGAATATCTCAAGAGGGAGATTTCCTAAAAAATGCTGGGTTATAGCTTTTAGAATTGAAATTTTTCTTCGCCATCCACTCCCGCTCTAAAACAGCTATTTCAGTGTATTGAAAACCTATCTTAACATTTTAAACCAAGATAATCAACAAAATTCGGGAGACTTGGTAGGTCTGCAGATAGGAAGTAAAACATTTTTACAGGCATATTTTTTCTCAGTGCGAGAGATTCGTACAAATTCATTGCATGCTGCGGGGGTGGGGAGACAGCACTTGGCTTCAAAGCGCGGGAGTCGCCCGTGAAATCCGGAATACTTGGTAGGTCTGTTTATGAAGCAACATAATATTAAATTCAGTTTTATCTGTTACTTTCTTTGTGTACCAAATAATACAGTTGTATGAAGAATTGTATTTTTATGTGAAAATAAATTTCATTTTTTTAGTAAATTTAGTTGTCGAATGCGGCCCGCTAGAGACCTTACAGATGTTCCATGTGGCCCCCTCGGGGAGAAAAGTTTGCCCACCCCTGATGTGTAGCAATAGAGCAAGTGCACAATTGTCCTGAATCGGAACTGATAGCTTGCCAGCATTTAGCGAGGGGCCCTTGAAATTGCGGGGCCCGTAGCATATTCGACTTTTGCTGAATTAATAGCACTGGAATAAGTGGAAAGGAAATATCTATGCTAAAGAATCTCCAGCTTTGGTCAACGGCAAGTGTTGTTCTACGGAATGACAATGCGCATTCATTATAATAAACGTGAGTTCAAATCGTTAGGTTAGGACAGTGGTTCCCAACCTTTTCGAGTCATTCCCCACTTTTGTCTATACGATTACTAATACCCCCCCCTTTCATTTATTAAGTTGCAACAAAGATTTCTAATACTAACTTTATTTTATGCATAATTAGGCAGCTTCATACTAAGAATTATTTTAATATATTAGCTGTTGCTGTGTATTCGTTACTCAAAGAAACCAAGCGACAATAATTAGAACACATCATTTGAAATTCCAATTTATTACAAAAAAATAAGAATTCTGCTATCGTAACTGATATATACATCAATGTGATCGCGGTCGGTTAATAAAGAATAAACCTTCGGTAAGAATCGAACTCACACCCTCATTGCTAGAGGGAGTCTAGTTTTCACCTAGTTGCTTTTACCAATCGGTCAAGACGACTACATGGATTCGCAGAAGCTGATTTACACTTTTAAACTCACTCCGAAGGCCTATTCCTTATTATCCGACCGCGCTGTTATTTGTGGCCGTAGAAACAACGGCCCGATTTTAAAGTTGTATATAAAAACAACTGAAATTAAGATGAAGGTAAAAACTAGTCAAATTTAATAAAAAGTGGAATGTCATATGTGTTTTTATTTCCAGAGAATCTGCCGCCAAAATCAGCCCACAATTAATCAATGAACGGATTATCAAATATTCCAAGGATCGAGCCGTGCTTGTGGTTTTTGGTAAATATGACTCGGAAGAATTTATCCGACAGGGACAACATTTATATGAAGTAAGTTGAGAAAATCTTTAACCTGCCTTCCACCACACCTTATAGCTCGAAACGTTTATTCCTAACCCTGACCAAATTAGCAATACAAATTACATAAATCTATGCCTAAATAGTAAAAAGTAACAATTCTTATACGACTCTATGAATAACGTTTGCTTCCCGACTACTGACAATCCATTTTTCATTTGCCATTAGTCCGGGGGCCAGCAGTGCCTACCGTGTATCCCCCACCCAAGTGTTCTATGAGTATGGTACCAAGATGTTCCTCAGGAAGTCCTCTTTCAGAAAAAGTTGTTCCCAAGAAAAAGGTTGGGAAGAACTACGCCATTTGCATGAAACAAAATGGCCACCAGCACACACAAAAAAACAGAATTTTATATCTCGTCTCCCAATTGACATATCTGAGTACTTTAAAAGGCTAAATCATGGTTTTCAGACATGAGGAATTCAAAAATACACTTTATAGGATAACATTTGAATTGGGTGGGGCTGCAAGGTAGGCTCTGCTGCTGCCCGGACTATATACTTTGTATAGTAAAACCAATAGCAACGCATTTATATGCATATCATAGCTCTATTCTACCAGTAACGTTTGGATTAATTCCGGACCATTGACAATCTCCTCCTTCTTCCTGGTTGTCAATGCATTTCTTTAGTAAAATCATTTATAATGCATTTACATTATACATATAATAGTCCTATTCACTCAGTATTGCTTGCACAGTTTGTTTTTAAACTCTTTCAAAAATAAAGAAGTTACTCAACTACTATGGAAATCGAGCGGATAAACTGTAGTCCGTATCTGCGAACTCAAAAAATAGTTTCAATTGTTGTAATAAATCAGTTTAACTCTTACGTTGTTTTAAAACTCATTCAACAATAAAGAAGTTAATAGATGCCAATTAACTGGAGTACCTACAAGCTATAAGTTATCAAATCGAACAGAAGTAAATTAATTTCCCAAAATATTTGTGTATTTCAATAAATTGTTTTAAATCCTTAGTTTGTTTTTGTTGGGGCTTGCGCAGATTTGTCGTGTGTGGCGTTGTCCTGTGCGAATTTGTCGTCGCGGATTTGTCTTGCACGGAAATGTCGATGAACCAATATTATTTTTAGCCTTTGGATTTGTTCTTTATTTAGAAGTCTAGGATTCATTTCTGCTAAAGAACATGTAATAACAAATGGCAGTTCCTTTCCAAAATGCATGTAAAAGACTTGAAACAAAATCTGGATTTCTGATTTCTTATTTCTATTTTTCCTTCTGTTTCAGACACTGTTGTCAGCTTCCTGCAATGTTACCGTGAAAGTCGTTTCTAATTGTGACCATTTTGATATAATCGAAAACCTCACGAAACCAGATTACGAATTAACCAAGGTAAAATGAAATAAAAAATTTTAAAAACAGGTCTGGTTGGTCACTCAATAGAAATCGTCACATTGACCAGCGTGTCGTGTTGGAGGTGATCAATTAAACATTCGAAAAACGGGCGATCAATGAATAAGTTACTCCTCTCGCATTTTGTTGGGCAGTGATCACTAAAAAGTCTTAATTTTCAACAAAGTGTGAATGCTACCGGACATAAACTAAGGGGTCAATTAAGCATAAACTTAAATTGCAAATTGAACCCCCCACTAAAAACTTATTTTGGGGGGTAATTCTCAAGAAACAAAAAAAATGTTTGTATTGACATAATAAGTATTATATGACGATGATCTTATGTAATTGAAGATGGGTACGGATTAAGAATATATATGTAAAGAAGAAGACAGACACGTGTTGATAGAACAAGTTATGTTTTAATACTATATTAGTAGCAGCAGCAAGTGACGTCACAGCAAGGGGACGTAATTGGCTTTGGATCTGGTATTACTACATTAGTAGTAATTGTATATATGACAATAAAGAGTAAATGTTGACATTTTCAGTTTCAGTATGTATCACACATACAGGCCATACCAACGAATGGTGTGGCCTGTATGCGTGATACATACATAGCCAGCCAGCCAGCCAGACCAACTTAAAAACTGAAGAAACCTATGTTGATGTTGACAGTTTTGGTTGACGGTTTCTAATTACCCCTTTAAAAAGATCTTTGATATAGATATTTACTAAGCTTAGCTTAATCTCCTACAAAGCCAAATGGGGGTTAAGAAGATTATGTTGCATCAATTATTCAAGTGGGTCCCTTTAAAATCAGCATTCAAATTACTTACTTTTTTACCTGTGCTCGAACACAGACCACTGGCACCAATGGAAAATATGCAAGTAATTCCATAAAGTGGCCCAATATAGATTGTTAATCACCACTACCCACCACACTGGGTTTAGGTTATTCATGTGTTCTGATTTTTATATCTATGTATCCGTTTATAGTAGAAACTTGAGATTTTGTACACACACTCCCCTCAATGAGTAAGGAAAATGTTTTTGTTTTTTTTAATCCCCCCCCCAATAGGTTTTTAGAGGGGGGTTCAATATGCAATGTAAGTTTATGCTAAATTGGTCACTAGTTTGTGCCCGCTTGTTTTTTTGAAAATTCAGACCTTTTTAGTGATCACAGCCCAACAAAAGGCTATTCATTGATCACCCCTTTTCCAACTTTTTAATTGATCACCCCCAACACAGCATATATGGGTGGCGGTGATTCATAATTTCCCTTGGAATGCTATTTATTGATTACTTTTGCTATGTGTCTATATTCCTGTGGTTTACTACTACTATAACTTAATTTTTAGGTTTCAGACATGTGAGGAATGGTGTAGTTGTAGTTAAGATTGCGTCCCTTTTGCTTCCATTCAAGCATAAGTGCCCTCTTCCATTATTTCATTACATTGCAAGGGTGAGTCAGGGGGAGAAGAGAAAAGATGAGAATGAATAATAATCAGAAAGCATAACGGTTGTACATACAGCAAGCAGAATAATAGTATAATTTTCAAACAAAATTTGAAATATTTACTTGATACTTTTGTTTTTCCAGTTAACCTTGTGAAACTTTTCTTCATTATTTCTCTGTTGTTTATTTATTTTATTTTATTTTTTTCTTCCCCAATAGTACATTCTTGGAATCATGGGGCTAAGCTAGACCCTCTTCCTAGGATGGAACTCTGCTTCTGCTGACACAGGGAATGGAACTGTATCAACCATCTTTTGCTGATGAGATTATTTCAAGACTTCAGGTTTAACCAAATGTCCATGATTAGCAGATACATAGTAGACAGAAACATTGTCTTGAATCATGACGTCTTGGATTATTGTTGTAAAACGAGCTCGAAAGTCAGTTAAATAGTTTTAGAACAACAATCCCAGACGTCATGATTTAAGACAATGTCGTGACGAGATTTCAAATCTCTTAAACAATATTTTTTTCAAATCTGGATGACATTCTGACGTTCTCCTTTGATATGTGTCAGACAAAAAAACTTTTCAGGAATTATTTTGTCTAGTGTCAGAAATATATATATATATATATATGTTGTAAATAGATATGAGTATCTGTTATGCATCCACTAATCGCAGGCATTTTAAAATTCTGCACTACCAAAAGACTTTTCGTTTAACCAAATACGGAAGAAAACCAAACGAGTGAAGGACCAACAAACATTCTCTTGCACTGAAAGATAAACTAGAAAAAAATTCTTTGAAATAAATTTTAAAATATAATTTAATTTTTCCACCAAAATGTTTGTCTTTTATAAGTTCTCAATTTGTTAATAGTGATTCACATTTTTTCTCTTCCTTCAGATGAAGATCTTGCACAAAACTTAAGGCTTTACAATGCATAAGTTGCCCAGATAATCATGAAACCTAATATACAAGGTTTGTCCAGAAAGTATCCAGCCATTTAATATTTATGAAGAAATAGCCTACCTAGGGCAATGGTGCCTTAGTCCCCTTCAAAGTACACCCCATCAGACCTCACACACTTATTCCCGCATCCCTTTCACTTTTTAAAACAATCTACAAAGTCCTCCAAGCTGCAAAGTCCTCCTTGTCACATTCTCCTTAATCTCGTCCACGGTCTGAAATCTTTTGGGGAAAAGCCAGAAGTCGCAGAGAGCCAAGTCTGTACTGAAGGAGGGTGACAGACATTGGTGATGTGATGTTTCGCCAAATAATACTGCACGTGAAGAATGACTTGGTCATTGTGAATGTGACGGTCACACAGTACACAAGTTCACTGCCGACTGGGTAAATCCACGGAAGAATGTCTGTACATACATGCGCAGTGGGGTCCCCTTTGATTGGTTACCAAGTTACATTAACCTTGCACGACCTCGTATTTAGTGGGGCGGATAAGTGACATAATCATTCAGTTTGTGATACAAGCATGAAAATTTTCATGAAACCAAACAAGAAATCAAACAAGAACAAAACAAAAAATAAAATAAACTGATTTCAATTTTAAGTTTTTATTTTTCAAAAAATATATTCCATTCCCAAATTGTAATAAAAAAAACAAAAAAAATCCCCCTGACATTAATATATTGTAACAGTGGAATACCAATGCCCAAGGACAACAACTTCAATTGAGATCCAAAGACATTGAAAGAAAAAAAGAAATGTCTATCTTCCCTGCACCTCTGACAATCCTTATTGCAGGTTTTTGTTGGAAAAACTTTAGAAGTCGAAAAAAAAAGTTGACTGGATTGTTAGGTAACCAGTCTCAATCAAACTAGACAGAAAGATAAAAAGGGATGAGGTAACATGTCTCAAAGCAGCTATTTTGTTGCCTTATTTGAAAAACAAAGAAGAATTCTTGCAAAACATTGTATCTGTTTTTGAAAACGTAAAAAATACAGACTCATCTCGGTCTGTATTATTTTGGATGAGGTCAATATACTCTTGAGTACCGAATAATCCCCCCCAGTTTATTAATTTTCAAAAAAATCCCACCCCATCCAACCCCGGCTTATTAATTAATCTGACATGATGTAGATCCGCTTCTCTGCCCAAATAAGAAATTTGACAATGTGTTTACTTTAAAGGAGATTTGACTCCGCACACTGGGCACCTTTCTCCGCATGTCATCATAAATGAAAATTTCAAATAGCAGTACTTGAAGAAATAAAAACATGTACGCATTCACTTGATTTTATTGACTGATAGATTTTAATTTTTTCCAACACCCCTACTAATTAGATTTTGATTTTTTTATTATTCAGTACACAAGAGTAATGGTTCTTTTGGGACAAACATCCTCATCTTTATTGTTTTTATCAGATTTTAGCATGTGTACTCTCCAGCAGCAGAAAAATGACATTGGGTTTAAGGCTTAAAGTTTCCACCTCCTTTTACAGGACAATGGCCTAGTGAATAAAAGCATTAGTTAAGCGTATCTAGTAACCTGCTTGGTGGTCATGAGTTCAATCTCTGTGTGTGAACTTGACTGCCTAGCATAGGAATTGAACTCACTACTTCCAAAAAAGGAGACAAATACAAATACAGGTATCCCCAGCTTTTTGAAAGTTCACTTTACACCACTTTTTCACTTTTACAAAAATAAAGATGAAAAGTGAAAATAGCATTCCACTTTTGTTTTGCAGCAAGCTGTTATAGAGGCAGCACACCCTTCTTCCTTACACCCCAGTCTCCTGTACCTTCCACCATCCTAACCTCCAATGATTCAGCCTAACATACCATCATCACCATTTTTGGGTTTTGGGAAGGCTCAAAAAAATGTTCCCATATATAAATTAATGGTAATTGCTTCATGACATTTTTGCTTAAAGGATTTTATAAGAACATTCTACTTTCAGATAGGGGAGGACCTGTATACCCTCTTGATGAAATAAAAGGTTTTGTTCAAAATTCCCTGAAGGTTACCATATACAACAGATACCCGATGAAGGCTGGAGAGTATAGCAACCAAAATGTGATAAACACAACAAAGATGGGGATGCTTGTCTGAAAGAACCATTTTATAAAAAGATTCATTGTTATATGAAATTTATTTACAAACATTTCTTTCAAAGACAGAAAGTATCAGAGAATTAGTAGCAGACGAGATACAAAGTCAGGAACGGAAAATATCTGTAACTATTTTTATCGTCCATTCTTTGCAGAATTACTAATATCAGTGTTTTATTATTATTATTATTTTTATTATTATTAAATGAAGTATTGTAAACCATTATTATTCATTTTTGACTACTATTTTCCTTCATCGCAATATCTCAGTTGTTTTTTATCACAACGTAAATCAGGCCGTCAATCTACAGCAGTGAGTGACCAGCGCGGATCAGAAGTAAAGAATAAGCTCTCAGTGAGACTCGAACACACGACCCTCTTCTCAGAGGGAAGCCAGGTTTAACGACAGGTTTGATTTCTGCAAGCCAGCAAAAGCTCTCGTGGCTGAGTTGGTTAAGCAGCAGGTGCATTATTAAACCTGGCTGGAGAGTAGGTCTAAAAGGTTAGATTTGGACTTCTGTGAGCCAGCATAGCTCTTATGGCTGAGTTGGTCAAGCAGCAGGCGCATTAAACCTGGCTTCCCTCTGGCAAGAGAGACATGAGTTTGAGCTTATTCTTTATTTCTGATTTGTGCTGTTTACTCACTGCGGTAGATTGATGGCCTGAGTTACGTTGTGATAAAAAACAACTAAAATAATTCAGATGGAGGTAAATGGTAATCAAAAATTAATAATAATGATACTAATAACACTAATAAGACTATTTTCCTGTGAGGTGACAACTGGGAAGGTAAGGTAGTTATGGGAGAGTGATTTTCCCCAAGTGCTCGCTCACTCACTCTCCTCTCAGTCAACCACCATGGTATACTAGTGACATTTTGTCAAGATATCTCACTGGGTACCCCGGACTTGTAGCCTTATGCCAGACTAAGCACCTCTCTGTGGAGCAATGGTTAGAAAGCTAGTCAAGCAGATTATTATCATTGAGATGAGTTCATTTATTACAGGGTGCCCCACACTTGTGGTCTTGTGCCAGACTAAGCTAAGCTAAGCTTAGTGTATAGCAAAAAAAAATCTGACCAGCCGCTTTGCTCACGGTTATCATAAATGTACAACAGGCTTGGCTGATGGCTGCTACTGATACTATAAATGTGACAGACATGGTAGGAAGGGAGAAAAGAGAGTTAGGTAGTTTAATAAGGAGGTAAGAAGGGGAAAAAAGAGAGTTAGGTAGTTTGATAAGATGGTAGGAAGGGAAATGGGGCTGATGGCTGCTACTGATACTATAAGTGTGACCGACATGGCTCATATACTTATGTTGATATAGAGTCCACAATACTTTGGACTTGTTACATCATGAAAAAAGTGAATTGAATGTAAATTATTTTGAGACATATTCATTTTTTAAATGTCTCCTTGGAAACATGATAATAAT
>VCCN01006957.1:1031852-1043494 GCA_006491835.1 Architeuthis dux
TAACCACACAACATATCACCATGAAGTTTTCTGTGTGTACTAATGGGACTCCCAGGTATGTTTTAGCAAGTTAGTTTTTGAAAATTCCTAAAAGAAATGTCAAAAATAATAGTTTGACCTTTATATTGGTTGTTCTAGAGTTGGATCCCTGGACAACCTTTCCATACTGGCACCCAATGAGAGAAGCACTTATGTAGTGTATCCAGATGCCCCGTCGAACTAAGGGAATATATTATTATTTCTTTTTTGTGCATCAGAATATTTCTTCCATTACAGCTACTTTTGTAAATAGTGTGAATAATTGTCTGGTTTTTATTTCTTTTGTTGTGTTGTGTAAGAAGAAATATATCAAAGAACATATTTTTCCTATTTGGTAATATTTTCAGTTATTTTCCCCCTGGGCAATGCCAGGTATCCCTGCTAGTATATATATATAATATATGTGTGTGTGTGAAATTCAAAGAATGGATAATTTTATACTGTCGTCATAGGGAACCATATTATATTCGTGCCTAAAAACGATCATGAAAATAGAGAAGAGAGCAATGTGTACATTTCAAAGCTCATGCCTTTCCATGAATTCATGGTTAGCTCAGATGATTAGAGCAGAGCCTGCATATAAGGCTGCTTCCAAGTTGGACATGGGTTCAATCCCTGCACAGCGCTCATTTCTTTATTTATTTACATGATCTAGGCCACTCGTTTTGCTATCACTCACACCGGTGCTGAGCAAATATAGGTTCACAATTAATAAAATGTCTTTATAATTATCATATATAAAAATTTCCATAGTAACATCTTAAATTATATAAATATAAACTTCTATATTAAAAGAGAAAACGTATATATATTTTTTTTCAGCAACATCTTTAGTGTTTGAAGCTACAAAGCTTTCTAGACTATATATATAAAATAAAAAATACATTTCATTTCAGCAATCAGACTGGAAGGTACACAAGCTGGAATGTAAATGTTTCAAGAATGTGTCCCCTGAAATCGCGACTGATAGCGTTCGTTTGCTGCTGCGTCTCCTCATCAGACACAAGGTAATTAAAAAAAGGGGGAATGAAATTGATTCACAATGACTGAGCACATCTCGTGCAGGGTTTTTTGGCAAAACATTGAATCACCAAGATCGGTCAGCTCCCCAGCCGTCCAGATTTGGCTCCCTGCGACTTTTCCCAAAGAGACGAGATTAAGGAGAATGTGATGAGGCAGCTGATGGCAATCCTGAAAGAGGACTTTGCATACTGTTTTCAAACGTGGAATGGATGTTGAGATAAGAGTGTGAGGTCCCACAGGTAGTACTTTGAAGGGACTAAGGCACCATTGCCCTAGGTAGGCTATTTTCTCATTAATATCAAATGACAGGATACTTTCCGAACAGACCTTGTATATGTATTAGGGTCTTCGGAAAGTAATTATGTATTACATCATTAAATCCAAAATGTTATTCCTTAAACTGGGATCCTTGGAAAATTTGTGGGAAAAAATGATATTAGGGTTTAAATAGTTATCAATGTAAACTAGCTTCTTTATTTTTATTTTTATTAAACTTAGCTTAGTATGGGACAAGGCCATTCTATAATTGGTTCGTCTATGTTATAATGATTCAATTTTTGACAAGTGACAAAGTAGGACGATTTAACCGATCACTGCTAAAGAAGCTAACATTTTTTTTTTACTTTCGTACTAAGCTGGCACAGAATGATTATTTTATTTTATTTTTTTTTTATTAAATGAAGTATTGTAAACCATTTTTATTAATTTTTGACTATTATTCACCCTCATCTTAATTTTTAGTATTTTTGTTTTAAATCACAATGTGTAAAATCATTTACTTTTTATTTTCACTAAACTTAGATTAGTATGGCACAAGGCCATTCTATAATTGGTTCATCTATGTTATAATGATTCGATTTTTGACAAGTAGCAAAGTAGGACGACTTAACTCTTTCTTCCCTGATAACGCTTCTAGGCGTGATCATAAATTTCACTCATGCCCTGATCATACGTAGAAGCGTGATCTCGTATTTGCATTATTTCCCTGGCAACAAATAAAAAAATTACTAAAAAAAGCTTTTAAATTTAAATCTTACACAAATTTAAATCATGACAATGCCAATCAATCAATAATAATACCTTTTTAAATTAACTTTTTGCTGGTTTTATTTCACTGGACTTGGAAGTGATAAGTTTGGAATAATCACTGAAAATTTAATAAGCATACATTTAATATTAAAAGAGATATAGCAATTTTTCCACAGCCGTTTGTATTTTTTTATGCAGCCACAGGTTGTTAAATTAGTTTAAGGGCTCACAGGCACATTGTTAGAGCAGGCAGTCAGGGAAGTAATCAAACATGGCTGTCATGGAGGAAAGAGTTAACCGATCACTGCTAAAGAAGCTAACATTTTTTTTACTTTCATACTAAGCTAGCACAGCAATGACTGTTTGAGTTTTAGTAAAAATCAATTATTTTATTTGATTTGATTTTTTATTAAATCAAGTATCATAAACCATTTTTATTAATTTTTGACTGCTATTTACCCTCATCTTAATTTTTAGTATTTTTGTTTTAAATCACAATGTGTAAAATGGTTTACAATAAACGAATAAAACAATAACACTGCCATGCCGGCCTTACTGAAATTGTGATTAAACAAACTAAAAATTAGGATGAATGTAAATAGTAGTCAAAAATTAATAAAAATGGTTTACAATACTTGATTTCATAAAAAAAAATAAAATAATCGTTTTTTTACCAAAACTCAAACAGCTTAGTACGAAAATAAAAAAAATGTTTAGTGGTGATTGGTCAAATCAGTCCACATTTTTGACGGTTAAGTCATCCTACTTTGCCAAATATCCTATAATAATAAGTGAGTAGACATTGAGCTCAAAGGTGCCTTTTAAGCAAGTTTTATTTAAATTTTAAAATAAACTGAAGAATTAATCAGATGCACCCTACTATCAAAATTGATAGAATAGTAATAATAGCAGGACTTCTTAGTCACTCAATAGAAACCAACACGTGACCAACGTCTTTTGGCACGCTGTGTTGAGATGATCAATGAATAAGTTACTTCTCTCGCATTTTGTTGGGCAGTGATCACTAAAAAAAAGTCTGAATTTTCAAAAAACCAGCGTGAATCCTGCCAGATACAAACTAAGGGATCAATTTAGCATAAACTTACATTGCAAATTAACCCCTCCCCCAACTTATTTTGGGGTGAATTTTCCAAAAACAACAAAAAACTTAAATGTTCAAATTTTCAGCGCTCTAACTCCATTGATATGGCCTGTGCACAGCCAGACCAACTTAAAAACTGAAGAAACCTATGTTGACAGTTTTGGTTGATAGCTTCTAATAATCAATACGAACAGTAATAGTTTATTGGCTTAAAGCAAAAAGGAAAATGTTTTTTACAGTATGGTAAAATTTTGAATATTAACTGAGATTTTGAATCTTGACTTTTGTCCCTTCTAGAATGGAGATCATGAAAAGATGTTTAGTGAGGATCCTTTGTGGAGACGGCCATTCAAAGACCTGATGTCTCGTGAGTGACCTTTTTTTCTTTTCAATTTCTTGTTACTTTTTTATTATTTCTGTTCTTTTTTTTGTTATTAATTCTTTTTGTTACATTTTCCGTTATTATTCCTGTTACTTATTTGTTGCGTTACATATTTGTTACTAATTGTTTCTGTTACTTTTTTGTTAGTGTTTGTTACTTATTCCTGTTATTTTTTAATAACCTTTTGTTACTCATTCCTGTTTCTTTTTTGTTACCTACTCTTTTTGTTACTCTTTCCTCCTGAGATTTCTGTTTGCGCAATGCCGTTAAAATGCTCTAACTTGGAGAATAGAGCAATTTCCAGTCCAATTTGTAACGTAATAATAATAGTGTAGGAGGTCAGAATTCGCACTTACCGCTATTAATCTATATTATAATGATCCGAATCCTCAAGGGAGCTAACTCCAGATATATTAATCCTAATTATAGAGTACTTCCCCTTATCTATTTTTCTATTTGCAAATAATTATGATGTAAATTCTATAAATAAGAAGTTATCATCAAGTTTAATCACTACCAAAGGCAACCCTTTAAGCAAATATGACATAATATGGGAAGAGGAGAGCCATTTTCTGATTTTGCACCATCTAAAAAAGAGACCCTTTCCTCTTTCTATACAGATTGTACATCTGAAGAAGGCCATACAATGGATTGGCCAAAATATTGTAGTAACAACAAAAAGAATGAGATTATTGGTCCAAAAGGCTCTTGGAATGCATATTGCAAAATTTGATACAATGCCATATCTTGCCTTTTCAGAAAGAACTCCAACATAAGGAGAAAACAATTTTATAACTTTCAACTTTACTTTTTTCCAACTTCATATGACACTTACCAAGTTTTCAAAAAGTATAAAATTATTTTCATACTTAACTTCCTGTCTTAAAAAATGCATTCAATTACTCGAATTTTGTTCCTGGGTAGTGAATGTTATTTTCTGATTGCTTATGTCTAAAAAGTATATAAAATGGCTATTATTCACTCCAAACTTTGCTTTTGGGGTCAGGATAGCGATATGTAATTGTTTTTCTTACTTTATCTGATTAAAAATGTGCAAATTCACCCATTGTCCAATTAATAATATGAAAATAAGTAGATTTCAAATTATCACTGTCCTGGTCGCAAAAGAAAACTTTTAAGGGAATAATTGACATCTTCTATACTTTTTAGACATAATCAATCAGAAAATTGAAAACACTTATTCATACCTGTCAAGTTTTAATGTTGAAAATGAGTGAGAATCGTAAGTCATAGATTCATTCAATCTCATTTTCTTTGGCGGACAGGCAGCATAAAAATTTTTGATACTCATTGTTGAACTTGCGATGTTACTCCTTGCATGTGTGAAAATGGAATGAATAGACCCTTTCAGCGTGTGGCAGATAGGGGGCCCACAGCAAATCACAGTCCCGCGGTGGTACTTCCGGGCACGTTTAATTAGTTAAAATCACTAACCAAAAGATTCACACCTTTATAAAATTTCTCACCTTTCATAAAATGCACGAGAATTTTACACTTTTTATAAAATGTGTGAGAATTTTCCATTAATGCATGAGACCCTGAGAACATATCAAAATGTGTGAGTCTCACGCAAAATGCGTGAGATTTCACAGGTATGCTTATTGCCCAGGAACAAAAGTTTTTTTAAGTTGAACAGTGTAATTGAATGCATTTTTTAAGCCAAGTTGGTCCGGCTATTAAATATGAAATTTGAGATTCAGTTGCACAGTGTTATGTGTAGATTTGTGAATTTTAGGGTACACAGTGAAGTGTTGTGCATCTATTTAGTTAATTTCTTTTTCCAGATTCCAGTGATATAAAAAAAGATGAGACACGACGTAACCAGTTCCATTATCTCCTGTGTCTTGTGCCGCAAATAGTTGGTCAGTGCTTTGAGCTTCCGTCAACTGAAATCTTCTGGGAAATATTTGGCAAGGTAAGTTATTGTTGTATAGTGGAATGAAAGTCCTGAACTTGAATAATCAAAGGAAGACTCAAAACTTGTTTATAAAAATATATTTTTATTTCATAAGATTACATTGTGTAGTGGCAGAGAGCGAAGAGTGGGAGAGAGATAATGGGAGCTGAAATACTGTTCCCAGCATGGAACTCGGTCCAGTGCCTTCCAACCCGGCTGCTGCCTGTCTCTGTCTCAGCTCTGTCCGTCTCTGAGCTCTGTCTGGGGTTTCGAACACCCACACTGGTGTGTTCAACATCCTGTTTTCGGACACCCAATCTTCCTAAGGACATTGGGATCACTTTCACTTCTGCCCAGGTGTTGGCCCGGAAATGACCTTCCATGGCAGTATATCATAACATTATGATTTCCTCTTAATTAGTTCTAATTGACATGTCCAACCTTTGACCAAAGCAGGTGAACAAATTTCAAAGAGAAGAATTTTATGAAACTAATAAAAACAGGTCTGGTTTGTCACTCAATAGAAACTGTCACATGACCAGCGTCTTTTGGCAGCATGTGATTACTAAAGATAGTGCCATTTAAAAAAAAAAGTGTAAACGCTGCCAGACACAAACTAAGGGCTCAATTAAGCATAAACTTACATTGCGAATTGAACCCCATCGCCACTAAAAAAGTAGAGGGGTGGGGGTAAAAAAAAACTTTATTCTAGACATAATAATGAGTAAATGTTTTAATTTCAGCCCTCTATCTCCATTGGTGCAGCTTGTACACATGACACGTACATACATAGCCAGCCAGACCTACTTAAAAACTGAAGAATCCTATTCCGCTCATTCAAATAATTTGTGGAATAATGGAAATGTTTCATCAAAGAACTTCAGACCATACAATTTAAATTACATGAGATTTTAGCTGATGAAATATTTAAATTATATCAGCTTTTAGCTGATGAAGTATTTAAATTACATGAGCTTTTAGCTGATGAAGTATTTCCACTAATTTTGTAGACCAGAATCTTTTTCTGCTCTTTCATCACAACACTTTATGGCCAGCACATTCTTTGCTCCTTTAGATTTAATTTTAATTGCATGACTTCAAAACAAAATAAAGTTGTCTTTATAGAAGATAATACATAATTTTCATTCCAAAATTTGAAAATTCCAAAATGCTACAGACTGCAAATTTATAAATCTTTCCTAATTTTGCTATCTTAATGAAAATCACTAATTTTCGATGTCGCAAATATACTGTTTAAAACAAAACAAGATAAAATCATCAATAACATACAAAATAAGTTGGTTAACGAAGCCATTTATTACAGGTAAACAATAAAAGAATGAAAACTCAGAAGACGCTCTGAAAACAGTATAAATAAAAAATGTTGGAAAATTCTGACCATCTTCCAGAAGACGGTGGAAGACGGTTTGAATCCACCCCTGTATCAATAATAAGAACTGGATAAACTATACACCCGAAGAAGGCCAAAGAATACATCAGCCAAAATATAGTAATAAAATTAAAAATGATGCAAACATTAGTCCAAACAATATGTGGTGTGATGATAAGGACTCATCACTGAATTTCAGACAATATGACTTTCATCCGACTCAAATCTCATCTTTTTGGGTATCCTTTCCCGTGTGAAAGTCTAAAGCTACAAGGAGTGAGGAGCCGTTTTTGTTAAACAACTCTTAATTACACCACTTTTATTAAATTTGACTAGTTTTTACCTTCAACTTAATTTTAGTTGTTTTAATACAACTTATTAATCCGGGCCACTGTTTCTATGGCAACAAGTGGTGTTACAATACCTCATCCAATAATAATAAAGATTGATTTATAAAAAAGACTACTAGGTCTCATGTAAAACAACATAAATATGGCACAGAGAGTCGGTTGTAGGGAGTGATTTTATAAGTGTGCATCAGCTTCTGCTAATTCATGAAGTCTTTGTGGACGATTGGTAAAAGCAGCTAGGCGTAAACTAGTCTCGATTCTCACCGAAGGCTTGCAATTTATTTCCAATTGCACTGTTATCCATTACCATAGTGGCCCAAATTAATAAGTTGTATAAAAACAACTAAAATTGGGATGAAGGTAAAAACTAGTCAAATTTAATCAAAAGTGGTATGTTACAATACTTCATCCAATAATAATAAAGATTGATTTATAAGAATTAATAAGTTGTATAAAAACAACTAAAATTAGGATGAAGTTAAAAAAACTAGTCAAATTTAATCATAAGTGGTGTGTTACAATACTTCATCCAATAATAATAAAGATAGATTTATAAAAAAGACTACTAGGTCTCATATGTAAAACAACATAAATATGGCGGTTGTAGGAAGTGAGTTTATAAGTGTAAATCAGCTTCTGCTAATCCATGAAGTCTACAGATTAACTCTTAATTACTTCTTTTCAAAGAAGTGATTTCGGAGCTTAGAAAGTGATGAAAACTCACCATCACTTTCTCTGCGTTCTTTCTCTTCTTTTTAAAGCTTGATATGGCTTGATACCATTCATCGAGTTCAGAATAGTCTCAATATTCTTAATGGCTGCCATACTGTAACAGATTGCACAAAAACTCCTACAATATATGATTGATTGATTGTTTTGTTTAATGGCACATCGACCCTTGGTGGGTCATTTAGTGCCAAATTCAGTAGGGGGAGGAGATCCCATGTCCCGGTGACTAGAGACTTGAAGGGGGAGAATCCCAAATCCCTGTCACTGGGACAAATTCCACGAGGACCGTCCTACAATATAGAGCATTTATGTATAACTAAGAAGTAAATACGGGATTGAACCCCCCAAATAGCAAAAAGATGAATTTAGAAGTGTTGTATAGCCATCTTGGTCTGCAGGAGGAAAATCCTGAACTTGGAGAAAAAGGAAAACTCAAAACTTGTTTATAAAAATATGAGGATATATTTTTATTTCATAAGATACATTGTGTCGTGCCAGAGAGTGAAGAGTGGGAGAGAGACAATCAGAGCCGACAGACTGTTCCCAACAGGGACATCAGTCTTGTGTTTTCCCAGGCCTGGGTGGTATGTCTCTCTGAGGGCGTCCAGTGTCTCCCTGCTTTTTATGAGGGCCTCTGTGTTGCTTTTATCTACGCTGATTTTCCACCCACCACCTGCAAGTTCAGTCAACATCCTGTTTATGACTTTTCAACCCTGGTCTGTCATCCAGTTCCTGACACTTTGCAGTTTGTAGTCTCCATTGATATCCTGTTTACTTTCAACACCTGTGGGGATCAAATCTGTGACCTTTGCCCAAGTATCCAACAGAGGTGGGGGGTGAGACGAATTCACATATAGTTTCTCTTCCACTCTAGGCTGAAACAAATATTATAATTATAAAAATTCAAAATTCAGTATTGTTGGCAAGTATTTCCGTGATGTGCAAGATCTGATCTGAAAAACATGATGAGCAACCAATACAATTGACAAGTCACTGAAGAGACCACCATTGATGAAAAAGGATGGGGGAACAAATCTGCTCAGACACTCCTGTTGGCAAATGACTGATCCATATGCCTCATGATGAACATCTGATAAAACCGACAATTCAATGCAGTTGGCTCACTAAAAACCTGGCCTAAATATTAATCACTGCCACCCACAACACTGGTTTATTGCTGGGTTTAAGTTATTCATGTGTTCTGATATTTATATGTATCCGGACTTTGCCCAGCCCTAACCGTTCATAGTAGAAACTTGAAATTTTGCACACACACTCCTCTCAATAAGTAGGGAAAATGTTTTTTTTTGTTTTTTGAAAATTCCCCTCCTAAATATGTTTTTAGAGGGAGGATCAATATGCAATGTAAGTTTATGCTAAATTGGTCACTAATTTGAGCCCACTTGTTTTTTTGGAAAATTCAGACGTTTTTTAGTGATCACAGCCCAACAGAAGACGAGAGAAGTAACTTATTCATTGATCACCTCTTTTTCTACTTTTTAATTGATCACCTCCAACACAGCATATATTGGTGGCATGATTCATAATTTCCCTTGGAATGCTAGTTTGTGTTATATTTTTTGTTTTTTCTGTTCCAGATGGTCATAAACAGTTGTAGTATACAAGACAAAGAACATAAAGATTCTTTGGGGACTGGAATTTACCTTGGGTAAATATAAAACATTTTGCTATCATTATTATCACCTATTCAGTCGTATGCATCTTTCTGTCCACACAATATCTCCAAAAGTAATCAATGAATTTCAATGAAATTTTGCGGAAAGGTGAGCAATGGGGTAAGGAAGAATTGGTTAAATTTTAGGATGGATCCAGGAATCATTTACATATACGCTCATGACTGTTCACACAATATCCCCAAAGGTTCTCAATGGATTTCAATGAAATTTTGTGGAAGGGTGGACAATAGGCTATGAAAGAAGTGCTTGAGGCAGATCCATATATATTTCAAGTTTTATATAAATATACTTGAATATACTTGAAAGAGGCTTTTTTTGACAGCAGTTAATTGTGTCATTAAGTCAGCTTCAGTTTAGTTGAGGTGGGTTTAAACTAATAAGAAAAATGGTAGTTGAATTTTGTATGTCCGATATCAGAATAAAGATTATTTTAAAAAATATTGATATTTTCAGATGTGACTGTCTTTTCACTTAAACTGTTCCATGCGTTTGCTACTCTTGCTGAGAAGAAACCTTTTCTAACACCAGTGGAGGTTTGAATTTGTAGTTTATGGCTGTGTCCTCTGGTTTTACTGCACATAGATGAAGTCAGCATTTTCTTATCAGGGCATTTTAAACAATGAACTCAGTATCCACTCTATGTGTGTTGTTCCAGATTCTATAGACTTCTAGTAGGTCAGCACATTTTCTTCATTTCCTGTATTCAAGGGTCTCTAGATTAAGTTGTTTTAATCTTTCAGTGTAAGATATATCTCCCAGCCTCATAATGGCCTTGGTGGCTCTCCTCTGAACTCTTTCTATGGCATCTGAGTTGTACTTCAGGTTAGGAGACCATATGCAGGAAGCAAACTCCAGATGGGGACGTACCAGAGACTTGTACAGTAGTAGGAAGCTCTCCTCATCGATGAACTTAAATGAGTGTCTTATGCAGCCGAGTGTTTTATTTGCTGATTTTGATAACAATAACCGTTTATTAACATTATACGGGATTATAATAAACAGCTTCCTTTGTATTTATTCCTGTTTTTACCCTTTTTTTTGTTGAAAGGATGTCTCAGATTGACCACAGCTGTGATCCAAATGTTGTGTTTACGTTCTCTGGGACGACAATAACCGTTCGTGCCATTGAGCCTGTGATCAAGGCGGAACCCCAGCAGGTAGGCCTTACCTGCATTTCTTGCTTGCAAAATTGTATTACTTATTTATATGCGCTGGAGCGGTGCTGATTCCAAAGGTGCATGTTTGGAAGGGACCAGACTTTATGGTGTGTGGAGCAGCCTGCCATAAATGTCATGTAAAATAATTTTCCCTCCATCATCTGAAACTACGGCTTTGAAGTATTTCGGTTACCAATTTAGATATTTCATATCTAATTTTAGATAATTCTAAAGAGCAGAAATCAAGTGAGATAATTAATAGAAACTATGAAGAAAGATCTATAATCTGTATTTTTTATTAGATTTCTTGAGAACCACCATAAACTTCAAACTTGACACTGCACTGCCTTGTGTGTTGACTAATATATCTGGCGAATCTCAACTTCGTACAATGGTCAGTTGTCAAGTAATCGCAGTGCATACACACACGCGCAGATTTCTTCAATTGTAGTTAGATCTGTGCCTAAAATGAACACGATTTTAACAAGGAAATAACCTATTAGAACATTTTAGAACATTTTATTTTAGTGTGAAAAAAAAGTATACAATTTGTATATACAAGCACACATCATAACAATCATATTTACACAATATCTAATCATTTGGTTGAAGACGTGAGGTGGGGCAATGTCCAACTATGGGGGGTGGGGTCATGGTAGTAAAAAGGCTAAGAACCACTGCCCTAAAGTCTCCAGAAACTGCTCGAACCAGTGGTCATGCAATTATTATTATTATTGTTCTTCCTCCTCCTCCTCCCCCCTCTTTGGGCATCTCCATCTATATACAATATTTACACATCAAATTCATAAAAAAACATATTCAAATG
>VCCN01006957.1:1071296-1081471 GCA_006491835.1 Architeuthis dux
CATATACATATAATGAAGTGTGACTTTTTCTGTTTGTTTCTTTGTAACAATGGACTCCGTTTAAAGGTAACAATTTTGCTGATAAAAATATCAACCAACAATTTGAAATAAGACTCCACTTAAACGAGTTCAGTCACTTTTTAATTAAACCTCAGATGAAATTGATAAGATGTACAGATTTACACTATTAACAGCTGCAAAATAGTGAACTATCAAGTCTTAAAGTAAGAGAAAGCGAACAAACTGCTCAAACTCCACATAAACACAGGTAGATATTTTTATCAAATGCATTATGGTCGCCAATATAAACAATCATATGTTTGTTGTGTGGATGTAAGGTAATCAGACAATAGTAGAGGCAATTTGACAATGTGGAAATGAAAGATTGAGAAAAGCGTGTTAAGTCTCAAACATTTATTATCATTAAGATCAGCCTTGATGCATTTCGCCAAGTTTCATTAGACGTATTCAGAAGCTCTTTTGCAGTGCAGAAAACTCCAGTGTGTGCAATGTATACTGAACTGGGAAAAAACAGAGAGAGTTGTTGGTATATAGTTATTTTTCTAACAAGATCATCTCATAGAAATTCAAATATAACTGAATTGTTAGATGTTCTAGCATCAACTGCCATCACATCCCTTGCTCAGTGTGGCCAATTTAGATTGCGTCTAGATGTCTGAAATTGCTACTTAGATGATTTTCAATAAAATATTCATTTCATTTATACTAATAAAATAAGTAATATTCAAATGGTTCTTCGGACAAAGAACCATTTGAATATTAATGACCCTTCTCAAAACTATAGAATATAAAATAATATTTTAATAAAATGAATGTTGAAGATTAAAGTCACATTTAATTTATTAATATGTAATATATTTCCTAGATTTTAGATATATATCTGGAGAATCCAGATGTTTGACTCAATTTTAGATGTAAATTTGAAAATAAAGTTGGCAACACTGCCCTTGCTAGATCTTCACACAAGAAAAGAATTAGCACATCTATGGTCTATGGACATTCAGGCTTGTTTCACAGGTAATGACTTGTATGTATAATTAAAATATCGGTATGCCAGGCCACAGTGCAAGTAAGATATTAAATGTCCCTATAGCAGAAATTATATAACAACAAACTTACAATAAAACATGATTACCATATTTGCTGGTATATAAAAAGATGCACATTTAATTTTAAAACAACTTTGTAAATATTGCACGTGTCCAATGTACTGGTATTATGACTAGGAGGTCATCTCTGAAAGCTCGGAATGGACATAAAAATGTTAATTTAAAAATTTTACGGGTTCTTTTGAAGTTTTAGATTTTTAACATTTTATGTCTAGAACACTGAAATTGAAAATATTTCTCATTTTCATAGTTTATTGTCTCAATGATATACATTATTTTCTGTCATGAAATAAGCATGCATTTCATTCTTCTAGCAACAAAGTACCGGTCATCTCAACATATAGATCCTCTCCAAACAATGATCTATGCACACACTGATTTGGGAAGCAAAATTTAAGAGGGGAAGACAAGGGGTACACAAGATGGACATTTAATTTTTTTAAATCACTGCTACCCACAACACTGGTTTATTGCCGAGTTTAGATTATTCATGTGTTCTGACATTTATATCTATGTATCCAGATTTCACCCAGCCTTTACCGTTCATAATAGAAACTTGAAATTTTGCACACACACACTCTTTTCAATGAGTAGGGAAAATGTTTTTTTTGTTTATTAAAAATCCCCCGCCTAAATAGATTTTTAGAGGGGGGTTCAATATGCAATGTAAGTTTATGCTAAATTGGTCATTAGTTTGTGCCCGCTTGTTTTTTTTTTGTTGAAAACTCAGACCTTTTTAATTGATCACCCCCAACACAGCATATATTAGGTGGCAGTGATTCATAATTTCCTTTTAGTTTATCTTTTTATAAAAGGAAAAAAAATCTATTACACTGCATCCAATGAACTGGTATTATGACTAGGGGTCCATCTACCAAACATCGATATAGACAGTTATGGGGCTTGGAGGAGTTGCAGTGAGCGATAGTCTTCCAGATATCCTTGTAGACTATTTGTCTTATAGTCCAGCATATACAGTACATCTTTTGGACATCTTGAATATGTCAAATTAAAATTAACCAACAAAGATTAATACGAATTTCAAAGGACATTTTTATCAGGCAAGGCTAATTTTAAGTAGTCCAATGTTACAGTGCTATGCAAAAAAGCTTTCGTAAAATGATTTGACATTAGGTCTAGTTGTTTATTTTGTATATCCATACTCGTTGCAAAAATGTCACAAGGCCATCACTGTGGGATTCTGAAGGAATGCTCTTGCACTCCCCCACCCCTTTTAGAGAAAGCAAGTGGTGCTGTCTGAGGGACAGGTCACTGATCCTTTAGCATCCCCCCCTCCAAATATTACAGACTCACGAATACTTTGTCATCTGTATGCCACTGCTGATTATCACATTTTTCGTGTGTTAACTCCTCCAGCTGCTATTCTTAGATATTTAGGCAGGAGTCAGATTTATCACAATGTATCTGATGCAATAAAAATATATCCTCATATTTTTTATAAATCAAGTCTCCAGGCTTCCTTTTTCTCAAAGTCCAAGATGGCTATACAACACTATTCACTACTATCAAACAGCAGAAAGACTTAATGCTATTTAGGAGTACGCCGCTGAAGGAGCCACATTCTCTTCAGTTTGTTGGCGGGGTTGAATGCACCAGGTTCTCAGCACTTCATGTTGAAACATCGATATAATTTTGTCAACACCAAAACACAAAAAGCAGAATGGATTTAGGTATCAGCAAAATAGAAGAACAAGGCGCAGGTTACAGATAATGAAGTACCCAACTTTTATTTAGCTTTCATGCAGGGTAGAAAATAAGCATGCAGTGATCCCAAAATGTGCAGCAATGAAATGACACCATCTAAAATCATGTAATGGTTTAGTTTATTTCTCACAGCCGGAACATAAGATGCGCAAATTATGCAGTGATCAATTTTTCTTATTTTATACCCTGCTTTCATGCCCTTATGGTTCAAAATCCTACTGGTATCATGTTAATGTTCTATTTGCTCTCTTCAAATAATTGAAGCTGTCAAATCTAAAGATTTAGATAACGTGTCCACATCCATGTTAGGTTAAAATCCACTCAGGCATTTCTAAAAAGATTCTTAGATGAGATTATACCAGCAGGGTAATTGCTATTGCTAGAAAGGTTAAAAATAAAAATAAAAATTCTCCCATGAAATACATTATTACAGTAAAGCAGAGGTTCTCAACCAGGGGGTGTATTGGGACCACAGGTTGTCAGAGTCAAACTGTTGGAACATTGATCTTTCTACAATGCAACTTTTGATTCGGACAATCTGTGAAGAGGGTGGATGTCACTCTGAAATATGGCACAAAAGGGTGCACAGACCAAATAAAAATAATGGTGGAGAACCACTGCAGTAAATTAAAAGTATGTCAATTTATGGAGGCATTTTTGCAAAATAGTAAACACAGGTGGCAAAATGATGAAATCATTCGACCCAATTTCAAAAATGTAAATATAATAAACTTAAAAGGCAGGAAGTAACTTTCACGAATGCAAAAATACAGAAAATAAATAACTCTAGAATAAATTTTATTCACAGTAGAAGGAAACTTGTCCAACCATCTTGTTGTAAGTTGTTCTGTTCAAAAGATGGGGGAAAAAAAAAAAAAAAAACAAACAAAAAAATAATCTTCGAATTTCATAACTAAGTAATCTAGATAAAAAAAAATTTTTTAAAAATAAAAAAAAAAAAGAAAAGAAATCCCATAACATGTCACCTGAAGATGACAGGAAAGTTTCTGGTCAAAGTTATAAGAAAGTCTTAAAAATAAACCAAAACATCTCCCTGTAATATTTTTGTTCATATTCTGCTTTTTCAAAATAGTCCTAATGCTTTTTTCTTCTTTTTTTGAACAGCATTTGAATCTTTACCAGAAAAAGACCAAATCAGAGTTGAAAATGGTGCAAAGAGAAAGTTATACAAACAAAAAGGGACAAAATTTCTTCTAGGAAGAATTTATATTACATGAAAATTTTAAAAAAAAAAAAAATTAAAAAAAAAAAAAAAAAAAAAAAAAAAAAAAATTATAGAAGGAATTTAGGATTAAAATCTAGTCAGAATTGAAAAAGTAATAAATTCTTTGTTTAGGAGTGTAAACATAAAATACACATTTTAATTATCATTTAAATGATAATTTCTCTCTTTTTTGTAAGATAATTCCATTGTATAATGTTAACGGTGTCAATTTTACATTATGTAAAATTAAAAATATCCCCAAATCACTTCTTTTTTCACTTATATACACTTGATTGATTGTTAATACCTATATCTTTTTTTTTGTTGTTTTTCAACTTTTGGTCCATTTTGTCTCCCCTCCCTTTTACTTAGACTCCAATCCCCACGAGCATTTTTTTTTCAGCTGAAAACGAAAATAAACCGTGAGAATTGTTCTTAAAAAACAAGATGTCAAATTTCGGATAAACGAGGAAGTCGACTATTTTTTTTAATAATAATTGATTTTCAAGGTTTATCGGAAAAGATCGAGATACTAATTGAAAGAGGAGGGGGGTGTTATTGACCCTATGTACCTGGGTCCCACTTGCCATACACAATAAGTCACTTAAACAATCAGTTAAAATGTTTTTTTCTTAGCATTTGCCTAGTAAGGGGGGGGGGGAAATACTTAGATTTGGGACAGTTGGTTTTTGTCACCGTACCCCTCCCCAAAATTGGCCTGGATTAACTCAAAATTTAAGAATGCCCATAAAATAGGACCTGGTCTGTTTGTATTTGAAAACTTATTCCCCCATTTCTTTTTTTTTCTTCTTTTTTTAAAGAAAAAAAAAAAAAAAAAAAAAAAAAAAAAAAAAAAACCCCGCAAATTCCTGTTTTTTTTTTGTTGTTGTTGCAATCTTTTAAGCATCACCACACGTAGCATTTTAAAAAATGTAACTCACTGAGATTGTGTTTTTGTACAAAGTGAATATTTTTGTGCATCTATGCCATTTGAAATATCAAAGTGATACCCAATAATCCACCCGGAAAATAACTAACTTTACAGTACACTTACACAATTTGAAAAACTATTTGTTCGCTGTTAATAGGAAAATGTGTCCACGGGTAAAACTGTTCTTTGTCAAATTCAGTTCAACGTGGAGGAATATTTTTTTTTAAATTGTAAATACAAACAGGATCCTGGTTGGGTTTTTTGTTGATTTTCTTATTGTGTAGGGAGCTGTTCGATAGGAGTATCAAATTTAAATTCTGCAGGGAACAGATCTTGGGCCCTGGGGTACATAAGCTTGTAAGATTGACGTATAGTGACTTCGGCCACCCCGGTTACCTCACTAATTTCTCTCTGAGTCTTCTTACTGTCGGAGGCTTGCGATGCCATGTAGATGGCCGCTGCGGCCACGGTGACCGGACTTCGGCCAGGGACCAAGTCCTTGTCCACTGCTTTCTTAGCAATGTGATTAGCGGCTTTCTGAACGGAATTGTTCAAGTTAAGGTTGGAACAGAAACGTGACATGAAGTCACACGTGGTGATTAATTCCACGTTGGTCTCCAGGGTCTTGAGGATCAGCTTAAAAGTTCGTCCAATTTCCTTTTTGGAAACCTTGGAGACGGCGCAGATCTCTTTGAATGTCCTTGGTACTCCCTCCTGGCGACACGCAATGTACATACAAGCCGAAGCAATGGCATCATTCGCCCGTCCTTTAAGGGATTTGCCCTCATGGACCTGTTTAAATAAAGTATTGCCCTGATCCGCGATCATCTTCGGTAGGTTAAGCCTCTCGGCCATCTGACCAATTTCCCGGAAAGCCGTCAACAGGGTTCGATCCGATACGCTCAGGTTTCTCCTGCTGTGGTACATGGGTTTACCACTTTCGTCTAATAGTGTTTCTCCAGTGGACGTACTGGCGATCATTGTTGAAAGGTCGCCTCCGTCCAATAATGGATTCTCTGCGGCCCCAACACGAGAAGCATCTTTGGTGTTTTTATCATTGTTGAAGGTTCTCCACTCAGATCCAACATCAATAACTCGATCCCC
This sequence comes from Architeuthis dux, assembly GCA_006491835.1. NCBI lineage: Eukaryota > Metazoa > Mollusca > Cephalopoda > Oegopsida > Architeuthidae > Architeuthis > Architeuthis dux. The sequence goes on from VCCN01006957.1 coordinate 1,077,412, forward strand.
AACGACTAATCCGCATTCAGAACAGATCATATCCCCGGCGTGATAATCCTCTATAAGAGACGATTCCGGGTGAGCTGAACAATGCAACTGCGACATTCGGGGCATTCTGACAGCCATTTTTCCTCTCTCGGCGTTAAATCTTCAGATCCGAACACACCGTTACTGTTATTATAAGAAACTTTTCCTTTTTTTTAAATTAATTACTTGGATAATATCAAAAGAAAAAATACCTTTCTTCCTCTTCCTTTCAACACGGCAGTTCCTCGTTAAACTGCCTAACAGACTCGGCGCTTCTCCTTGTTATAGACAAATCTACTTCCGTTTATGACTTCTCGACCAATCAGAATCGCCGTCTTATAATAAATTCGGCATCCGACTACGATCCGTGTTGAAAGTGGAGAGCTTTCGCGCTAGATTCAGCGCGTTTCTTGTTTTGTCAGTGCAAAAAGCGCTGAATTAGCGCGTTCGCGCCTAAAACATTCTGGCCGTTTGGGGTCATTTTCTGGCTATATCCGACCATTTCTAGCGTCTTTTTGGTGGTTTCTAGCCATTTCTGACTATTTTTAAAAAATCTAGCGCTTTTTTAGCAGTCAAACTAGCGCGAAAATATTTTTTGAGTTGGCAACACTGACTACAATCCCGCACCAGAAATCAAACAAAATATTATTATTTAAATATTTAAGAGAAAACAGTTTTTACTTCTTTCTATGTTACATATTTTTATTTTAATAAGACTTGAATTTGTATTTTAATAATACTTGATTTTGATGTCTGGAATAAGCTACCTATCTCCACTAATTGTGATTTAATCACAAAAACCGGCAAATTCAGCGAATCTCACACTTTTGATAATAATAGAGAAATGTTTTTCCGTCTCAAATGTATTTATCATTTCTTTTTTAAACAAATATTTTTATTGGTTTTTTGGGGAAAATCTACAGAATTTTTATCAGGAATAGACATGTTTTTTAAATTTTATTTTATAAATAAGCCACAGTTAAAACATGCTCGGTGATATTGTTTTATTGGATAGAAACAAACACGAAATACCCTAATGTATTTATTTGATCATCAGTTATTTTCATCACTTAAAAAAGTCATATCAGAAATTTACTGTTGTAAATGAAAGGACAAATAAGAAAGAAATGTATGGCTTTTTTAAAGAAGTTTCTTTGCAACGACATTAATGTGGAATTGCTTATTTTCTTAATGCCATTAATAATTCTAATAAACCACTAATATATGTTTATTTTTATCTAGACTCAGCAAATCTTAAACAATACAAAAAATGGTTTAAGATTCGGTTTAGCAAACCATAGTAAAAGATTATGAAAATATATTTTTCCGATGTAGTTTGAACTGCTTTCATTCAATCTGGCTTTCGTTTCTTCCGGAAATATTTCGTATTTGAGAAAAAGTAAATTTTATGGGATAAGCTAGTGAATTGGCTATAAAATGGGTAATCGATTTACAATGTACGTATAGTCCAAAACTGGACCCTTTCTTTCTGCTCGTCTTTGCGACATTCTGTCTTCAATTTACAATGTAAATAAATATCTACTAACATGGATCCTTACTTTGTGTCCGCCTACGCAAATATGGCCGCCTATTTTAGCAGTAGGTAAAAATTCAGTAAATATCAACATTTTTAAAAAATAGAAAACATTATCTTTTTTGTGCTTTCAATCCATGAGACCTTCGTTTCTGGAATTTTGTCAGTTTTGAGAAATCTTAAGCCCCGACATCCACTTTAAAGCATTTTAACGGTGACACTAAAAGCTGCGTAGGTCTGCCCGGGAGTGTGCGCGGCGTGTGTCCGACAAATGTTTTACGAGTCTGAATTTATTATTCGTTTTTTTATGTTTATTTTACAATTGTTATTCAATTTTATTTTCTTTTTTTGTAAAATCTACAGAATTTGTTTTTATCAGAATAGGCCGCTTCTATTTTTAATAAATAGGAAGCCTCGGTTAGTTACTTATTTAAGTAAGTTATGTTAACTAAGTAATACTTAACATAACTTAACGTCGTTGCCAAAAAAAAACGTCTCCAAAAAAGATCCTACATTTCTTTCTTATTTGTCGTTTCATTTACTTCAGTAAATTCCTCTATTCGTGATGTATGCCTTTCTTTTAAAGTGATGAAAATAATTCAACAAATGATCAAATAAATGCATTTGTGGTGTTTCTCTTCAAGAAAACAATATCACCGACCACTTGTTTACCTCTGCTAAAGACTAAGGAAGTTGGAAGACACATTATGGTTTTCCACACAATATCTCCAAAAGTTCTCACTGAATTCCAATGAAATTTAGTGGAACGGTGGGTCATGACCTAAGGAGGATCTGGTTAAATTTTAGGGCGGATTCAAGAATTCTTTTTCGATTGAGAGATATTTTTTCATATATTAAAATAGTCCGAAATATGGAAAATCTAAACAGTTACCTCCCCTGCATCGTAGCAATATATGAACTGATTTTCATTTACCTTTTTTTAGTTAATGTAAGGCGTTCGCCGAGGCATGCGCTCTCTGGGTGCTTTCTTGTTATTTAATATGTGTTTATCGTAAATTTTTCCAACGAAAAACGGAAAAGTCGACTGTTTTCTGAAATTCGGAATGTAAAATCAAACCACATTTTTACAAGGAAAAAAGATTCATTTTTTCTTTTCCGTTTATAAATTCGTTTTTTAAATATAGTTTTAAAAAAAAACAATTTTAAAAACACGCCCAGAGTTATTTTACTAGTAAAAAACAAATAAATAAATCTTATAATATAGAGGCCATTGTCACTTTTTTGTTTGTTGGTTGATTCTGTCATGCTAAAACAAAATGGAAGAGAGGAAGGGATAAAGCAAAGTTTGCGTCTGTGTGTTTCTATATGCTAAAGCACATAACTATCTATGTGACAGTGTGTTCACGTCTACATCACTACTACTCCTACACCATAATGTATTTATTTGATCACTACTACTACAACCACTACTGCTGCTGCTGTCTTTATAGTATAACAGAAAACAAATATGGCATCTCTGATTTTTCGGGAATAAAACTGATTTTTTTTTTTTTTACCAAAAAAGTAATTCGTTTTTTTTACCTAACTTTGTTGCTTTATTGTTTTAAAATTATTGAAAAACAGAAAATATGAAGAGTTGTAGAAAATCAACAGACAAATAAATTTTGTTTGAGGTATGGGTTTTCTTGTTTACAATATAACAAGGCAGAAACACCTAGCTGGTACAAAACTAAAAGAAACAAAAAGCTTACCGCAGCAAAATAAACACAGGCAGAGCGATCTCATTGGCTGTCGCACTACCGAAGACCAAAACTGCCAGTTTAAAAAACCTGCCACTTTAAAAATTAAAGCATTAAAAAAAATGACGAGCACAGTAGTGTATTGCGGCTGAGATGAGGGCTTGTTTTTGATCAATTCAGGCCGGGTTACCTGGTGGAGAGGTTATGATGTTGAGAAACCCGAACCCCCCCGATGATACTAGGCAAAGAATATCACTGAAGATTCATCTCAGTGCATCTAAAAGGTGTACGTTTCGAACAACCACTACTGCTGCTGCCTTCATAGTATAACAGAAAACAAATATTGGCATCTCTGATTTTTCATTATTAAAACTGATTTCTTTTTCATACCAAAAAAGTAATTCGTTTTTATCCAATTCTGTTGCCTTATTGTTTTAAAATTATTGAAAAACAGAAAATATGAAGAGTTCTAGAAAATTGACAGAAAAATAAATTTTGTTCGACGAATGCATTTTCTTATTTGCAATAAATACATTTTATACTAAAGGGTGAATAAATAAATAATAATTCAAACACAAATCCAGGAGTATAACACAAAATCAGATCTACCGTATTTACTCGAATACAATTCGATCTCGCTATACAATGATTGTAGCTAAAAACCAGTAATATATGTATATGCTATCATTTTTTTACACTCGAGTATATATAATGCTACCCGCAAATTTTGGTGCTGATTTTTTTATATTAAATTTCTCGCTTTGTACATGTAGTTAACAGTAGTTATGATAAATATTGGCAAAGTAGA
>VCCN01006957.1:1096559-1108657 GCA_006491835.1 Architeuthis dux
TTGGAACTTTGATGAGATCCATTCCAACACACAACGACCAACCTCATATCCTCCACTTAGCACTACCTATAAGAAGACAAACTATTTTCTATTCTTTGTCCAGTCATAGTTTTGTTAGGCAACAAAACTATGGCTGTTCCACATTTTACCTCCGAGACATGCGCCTCTCATTTTCACATACATACACACACTCTAAAAACAAAGGACTCTTTAACACTTACTAACTAATAAACCGATCTTTACATGTATTTCTTTATTTCCTTATTGTTATGCCTTCTTTAATAAATACACTTTTATTATGTTACAATGTATTTGTATTCTTTATTTTCATTGCATCATTGCCATGTATTGCATCCATTTTACTACTGCAGGCACAGACAAAGAAAGATACATCAAATCTTTTCCAGCACATATCGCTAACATTAGCCGTTCCTCCTCTCTAGCTTACTTACAGCAGTCTGACCCTTAAGACTATTACCACTATAAGTACTACTACTATTACAACTAGTAGCTTACTGCTACGATCCTTGTTATTGTTTATACCATTAACCTTTTCCATTTCAGATGGCGTCAGATATATTTAAGTAATAGTCCTAATTACATCAATATTAGTTCTATTAGCAAACTCTTGTAGATATGTGTTCCATAAACCAATTAACGTGCCATGCATGTTCCGGTACTTAGTTTTAGTACTGGGGTCAGCTGATGGCTGCAACTATAAGTATAACAGACAGAGGGGAGAGAAGAAAGATAGAAGGTTTAAGAACAGGGTAGGAAAAGAAAAGGGTGAAAAGAAAGTTAGATAGTTTGAGACGAGAGGGTCTGATAACTGCTATTGATATTATAAGTGTGACACACAGCTTTTATTATATAAATCCCCAAAACAGTTCCATGGCACAACTGATGATCCCTACACGAAAATGTTACTTATAGTACTATAAGATCTAATTCTGTGTAAAACATAAATCCCTCCGAACATCTCACATTAACAGTTATTAGTGAATAATTGACTTACTTTACAAGTAATTAAATAAAACAAATAAACAGAACATAAAAACATTTCTGTAGGGAAGATCTTTAGTTTAAAAATGTTTTTCCGTAGTAACATCTTAAATGCTTTAAGACTGTAAGACTTATACAAATATAAACTTATATAAATATGTTTGTTGTATGGATGTGAGGGAATCCGACAGAATGGTGGATATGGTTAGACAATGTGGAAAAGAAAGAATGAGAAAAGCGTATTATATCTCAAACATGTTTATTATCATGAAGATAAATTGAACATAACAGAGACGTGCGATCATCCATGTGGTGTGCTGTGAATGAAAAGAGATGTTCTGTATATTATATGCCAGGTCAGCTGGTTTGTTAAAAGGGTGGGGGTGGGGTTATTGTGTGGGTTTTGAAATAGATAGTGGCTGTCTTGAAAGGGGTCAGTATATGGCTTTTGAAGTGGGTGGTGGTTTTAACTTACAAGTATGTAGATAGTGGAAGTCTATTCTGGTTATTTTAGATTAGAGCTGATTTATAGCTATTGTGCATATGTGGGTCACTGAGTGTGTATATAAATATGAAACTTTCTATATTAAAAGAGAACTTTTTTTTTCAACAATCTTTAGTGTTTAAAGCTTCAAAGCTTTCTAGACATATATATATGCTAGTTTAGTACCCATCAAAAATGATGGGATTATTTACACATGGATATATTTTAGTATAAATGTATTTATTGCAAACTGAAAAGAACGACATACACTGAACAAAATTTATTTTTCTGATGATTTTCTATAACTATTCATATTTTCTGTTTTTTAATAATTTTAAAACAAAAAGGTGAAAGAATTGGATAAGAAATAAATTTCTTTTTTTAATATGAAAAATCAGAGATGCCTAATTTAGTGAGATTACTTATGCTACTACTACTGGTAGCGATATAGACACAAACACACAGACACAGTGCTTTAACCCCTTCCTCTCTTTCTGCTTTGCTTTAGCATGACAGAAACCAACAAATGAACAAAGTGACATAGATTTTTATATTATAGGATGATGATTACCTGTTTGGTTTAATTTTCAGGGGTATCGTGATTGTGACGGGATTGGCCAGTTTTGCGTTGGCACGGAAGTTGATCCATAACAGCCGCTATGAAATCATGAAGAGCCGACAGAAAGTAAGAGATGCCTGCAAGCAAGACCAACTTGAGGAAGCTTCAAAATCTTGACCTTTACCTCCATCCATAGGCTGAAAAGGGGTCAGGTGTGAAATGTGAGCTTTCTTTCATCAAGCAATGAAATCTCTGACACTCAATACAATCACAAAAACATTGAAATGGACAAATAAATACATTTTCTCTGATCATGAAGTAATTTAATCTGATAATTCCTCCTCATGAATTATTTTCTAGAAAAATAAATTTTTTGAATTAGCTGTTAACTTTGTGCACCCAATCAAGGGTAGAATAGGAGTTTATGTATATATATTAAAAAAAAACATGCATATGTGTAATTACTATGTATGTATGTATGTATGTATGTATGTATGTATGTATGTATGTATGTATGTATGTAAGTAAGTAAGTAAGTAAATAAACTTGAAAAATAAAAATAGAGTAATTATTTATCTTTTATCAGAGGAAGAATTCTTTATTTCTAATCAATGTTGTTTACTCACTGCCGCAGACAAGATAAAAAATCTACAAAAAAATTAAGATGAAGGTAAATAGTCACGAAAATTAATAATAATGAAAAAAAAAATGTTTGTCTTTTTTAGATGAGTCCACTCATCTCTATAAGACACTTTTTGGTCGGTCGGTCCCTAATGTTAAATATCAATTTTCTCGGTCGTATCATGTTGGGTTGATATGAAACTTGGTCCAGACCTTCAGTTGAATCATCTTCCTCATCCTACTGCCACTACCACAACTAGTAATGCTAAATATCAATTTTCTCAAACGTATCATATTGGATTGATGTGAAACTTGGTCCAGACCTTCAGTTGAATCATCTTCGTCTCCCTTCTTCTACTGCCACAACTAGTAATGCTAAATATCACTTTTCTCAGCCGTATCATGTTGGATTGATATGAAACTTGGTCCAGACCTTCAGTTGAACCAACATCATCTTCCAGCCACTACCACAGATGGTGGACACATCGTTGAACTTATGGTTCTTGTTTATTATTTGAATTCTGAGACAAAGTATTTTCATTGTTGACAAGTTTTCTCTTCCTTTTTCTACTTTTGTTGCTTTTTATCACAACCTTCTTGTGCCTCCTCACCCCCCCTTCAACAAGAGGGCAGATTTCTTGATAAGAATTAACTATGCCATTCCAATCTTACCTGTTCTTACTACATGAGACTCAATCCTGTGAATCACTGCTCTTCTCCTGGAAGAGGAGATGAAAAAGAAAGACAACAAAAACTTCCCCTTCTTAAAGTGATGAAGCTCTCAAAAGGAAACTCATTACATTTTAATAAGAGTCATTTTCATTCAAAGTTTTTCAGATAGTTGAATTCATTCTTGTTATTCACACGTTTCAGACAATATGTTCTACAGCCTTCTTCGGGTGTTTTATCCGTATGTAAAAAGGGGAACTCTTTTTCCAATAGTACCAAATAAAAAATGGTAGCAAACAATTTTATTTTTTTTGTTTTTTTTGTTAGTAATACTTATAATGTAGGTGGCAAATGTTTTGAATTCCTTTCTTGGCAATGTTTCACGACTTAACAGTCAAAAACGGATCACATTGTAAGGACTGATTTGACCGATCACCGCTAAAGAAGCTAACATTTTTTTTACTTTTGTACTTACTCGAGTACTAAGCTGGCACTGCAGTGTCCGTTTGAGTTTTAGTAAAAACAAAAAAATTTTTTTCGTTTTATTATTTTTATTAAATTTTGACTTTTTTAATCACAATTTAATTAAGGCCATCTGTATGGCAGTGTTTGTTTTGGTTTTTAGAAAAAAGTGATTATTTTTATTTAGACGAAGTATTGTTTTGAATATTATTTACCTTTTCATCTTAACACTTTCTAATTACATTTCAAATTAGTTTCAATAAAAAAGCTATTAGATTTTATTATTCATTTATTGTAAACCATTTTATATTGCTGTGCCAGCCCTAGTTAAATAAATTGTGATTTAATAAAAATTGTTTACAATACTTCATCTAAGTAAAAATAAATAATAAAATGTTAGCTTCTTTAGCGGTCATCAGTCAAATAATAATATAATGCAATCCTTTTTTTATGCTTAAGTCGTTAAACATTGCTCCTTTCTTTGTTAGATAAACACTTCCATACAATATCCCTGTCAAAATCCACACTGGTCTGACTTATACATTTAGCCGGCAAGTTGATGTATGTCTTTGAGTTTTTTTCACTCTCCAACAGTGTTATGTATCTATTTCTTTGGACTTCCTCTCAGAGAGGGTAGTGTACACCATTCTCCCTCTAGATATGGTCCGCAATACCAGATTTTTCAAATTAACTTTTGGAAACTCTTTGAATGAAAAATCTCTTCCTTCCTGGGCTGAGTAACAGGTGAACACATAGTCCCCACATCAGAGGTCAACAAGAATTTCACCCTCCCTCAAACAACAGGTCAACCAAAGGCCAATTACTTGATAAGATGGAGCTTTTCCAACCGTCTATAAATATTACTATCACAAGACCTTAACACTCGGTCCTGTGACTCAGATTGTATCCATTAGTGAAAATGAAACTATTTTGGGGGATGTTACGTGATGAAAATTATGATGAATTTGCATGCATCAATAAGATCCTACAATGTCACAGCGAGAATGAAGACTGTGAAGCTGCAATTGTTGAACATATTAGAGCAAAATATCAGAAGACCAGGAAGATGATTAGGATGACACTCTCGAAGATGAGCGAGTGACAAACCAGGAAGCAATGAAAATCATAGATAGATTACAATGTTATTTCGTGGAAGAAGCTAATGAAGGTAGTCCGTTATTTTCAAACAGCCAGTCTGGTTCATATTATATCAGCAATGCTAAAATAGGCAACATTTTAATTTCAAATATAAAATCGTGTGTGAACATGACATTAAAGTTATCTCCCTTAGTTTTTAAGAAATTCTCTCCCTTTTATTATTTTCTTGTCAACCAACATGAAACATTCAATGTAGGTATTTATCCAATTCTAGAGGGTAGAATGTCACACAAGGTCGAGTATGTGTGGGTAGGAACACAAATTGTTCAGTTCAAGCAAATTAAAAACAACGACAAGAAAACTGAATCGATGAACAGGAATAATCCAATAATTACTGATACTGCTTCAATCGCTGCAAATGTTAATTTTTAAAAAAAGTTAAATTGGTTGAAACTTGTCTCTTGATAAAATTCATGGGTCTTTTTCGTTAGTCCCCAACAAAAGCTAACGCCCATAATTTTAAAATACGCCCCACCCCCCCCCTCTCAACTAAAACAGATTTTAAAAACTTATAAACTGCGTTAATTGTACTACAAGCTAGAAAGCATACAGCGGCGGAGCCAGGTAAAAAATTATGTGGGGTCCAGGCAGTGTTGCCAACCCAACATTTTTGCACTAAATCAACCTTGTAAAAGCGTAAAAAAACACGCCAAAATGCACTAAAACCATTGTTAGTCATTTTATGACTAAAAATTGATAGAATAGTCTTTAAAAATAGCTGTGTTTGTTGCATGTATACACACATACATGCAAAATACACACTTACGTATTTCGCATTTCTGATAAGTCCTGCTGCTGACACTTTGCAACATATTTATCTAAGTTTTGTCAAAATGTAATCTTCTGTTGAGGTTTCACGATTTAAAAAAAAAGCATACCTTCGCCAACACTGTACAAATAGTGAGTTACTCCCCTGGAAATTTAAATTTAGTCAACTATTCATTTTAACCTCTTTTCATGTAGAATAATAATAAAAATATCTGTCAATCGAAAACACTTTCCTGGATTTGCCCCAAAATTTAATCACTTCCTTACCCCACGACCCGCCCTTCCACAACATTTCATTGAGAACTTTTGGAGATATTGTGTAGACAGTCATGGGTGTAACAATACATGTACTTCTCTAACTTTGTCAGCAGAGGTAAATTATCGGCTCTTTAAGCATTAAAGAGATTTGGTAAGGACGTAACCAAAACTGCTGATAATATGGATATCTGCTCAATTAGCTTCCTTTGTTTGTCTGCTTCAAATTTTAGATAATTGAATAAAATCCTTTTTGTCGACTATTTGATTATTTCACTTGAGTATTAAAAGTAGATAAAAATTAGTTGATAATAATCGACTACAATAAATCAGGTTTAATCTTGGCATTTTTGAAAACTGTATTTAATAATTCTGCATTTTATATAAAATATATGCAAATGAGCTCTCCTGAGCAAGATGTTGATGTATTTAGGTATATAATGCCAATGACGGCACTCATCAAATCTACTCGCAGTCTACGCTCAAAGATTTACCTTGCCCAATCTTGGGGGATCAGTAAGCACCTTCCTATTGCACTAAAAGGGGAGTCGGTCTCACCCTAATGGCTTCCCAACACAGGAACTGGAGCAATTTTAACTTCCTGTATACGGGATCCCACATTAAACCAACCTTGTGTCACATCTTGCTCTTATGGGGAAGCAGTAGATACACTCTACTCGCAGTATATATATATACTAATTTTGGAACAATACAGAGAATATATATTCTATATACAGTGGAATCCACTTAATAGGACCACATCAGGACCAATGATTCTGGACCCAATAACCGGATGCTCCGATTAACCAAACAAGGCAAACAGTTTTCTATGAAAAAATATTTATAGGAAACTCTTGTTTGAAGCAGTAACTGTTGCAAGGGAGGTTGGACCCAATAACCAGCTGGTCCAATTAACCAAACAAGGCAGTAACTGTTGCAAGGGACATAACTTAGTCAACCACAACATAACCAAACACAAAAATATACCATGTTATTTAACTTTAGTCAGAAGCTATTATTTTTGAGGACTAAAAAAATATTTTTAGTAATTCTATCAGATTTTATTTTTTTAAAAAGTTAAATTGGTAACACTGCTGCTTGTTTTAAAAAAATGGTGCATTGGTCATAATAAACAAAGCAAATTAGCGATGATTACATACGTTTAAATCGGTTCTCACATAATTGGTCCGATTGTGTGGCAGGTCCGACTCAGCATTGGTCCTATTAAGTGGAATCCACTGTATGTATATTATTAATAATAATCCTAACATAAGGACATGTAACCAAAACTAAGTGGAGGAGTCCATTATTATGGACAGAGAAAGAAACAGAAAAGAGTCGCACTGTTCATCATATATACTAGTTGAATAAGCTGTACATAAAAACCAGTAATGGTCTTAGTAATTAACTACAAACCTACTATGTGTCTGAGTTGTATATTTTGCACCAAAGCAAATAATAGGTGTTCGAGGTCAAGTTAAACCAGGAATTGTATCGTTTTTTTGCAAGTCAGGCAGGTTCTTCCTAGGATTGGCGCAACACAATCTTTCTTAACCTGCTACCCCTCCCCCTCATTTGGTGATGTGCACAAGTTAAGTTTAGTTAATCTAAAATACTGTTGTTTTTTTTTAAAACTCGAATTAATTTAGTGGAGATATCATTTGAAATTACAAGCCGAATTCTGTAATGATTTCATAAATTTATTATTTCTTACCATGCAAAGATATCAGGGTTTTAACCCAGAGGAAGTGTGTTTTTTTTCTTTTTATAACTTATTTTTATTTTGATATTTGGCCTATCAATGTGTAGATGATATATTTTATTTTCTACCTTCAACATCTTACTATAATTCACCAAATGTCCGTCCTTCCCTCTGTGTTATCAAAACTCAAGAACGGCCACAGCTATGGCCACCAAATCTCTTTAGTAAGATGGTTTTTGAAAATCCCACTCCCAAATAAGTTTTAAGTGGTGGGTTCAGTTTACAATGTAAATTTGTGTTAAATTGGTCCATTATTTTTTGTCTGGCTGCGTTCATGCTTACCTAAAAGAATTACTATTACTTTAATTCACCGAATGTACGTCCATCTGCGTTATCAAAACTCAAGAACAGCCACAGCTATGGACGCCAAATTTTCTGTGGTTTCTAATGGGACTCTGGAGCATGTTTTTTCACATATTAGACTTTGGAAATTAAAAACAAAAAAATAATAATGTGGGGTCTGCATTCGCACTCTCCCAATAATATGATTCCCATTTATCTGTATGCAACCTATAAGTAGCCGTATTGTAACCAGTCGTATAGAATTTAGGTACACCTGTAAAAACTGTTTTGATCACTCGTTAGGACCAAAGGCCTCATTTGGGCCTTCCGCAGGAACGAGGTGGAAAACCTGCCTAGTTGAGAAAAATGTCATATGGAACACTCTAAGAAGGGTTGAGACTAAATGTAAGTGATGATAACAAAAAAGTAGGACAACTTAACCGTCAAAAATGGATTGCATCCTAAGGACTGATTTGACCGATCACCACTAAAGCTAACGTTTTTTAAACTTTTGTACTACGCTGGCACGGCAATGACTGTTTGAGTTTTAGTATTAAAAAAAAAAAATGATTATTTTATTTTATTTTTTTTCATTAAATCAAGTATTGTAAACCATTTTTATTAATTTTTGACTGCTATTTACCCTCATCTTAATTTATAATTTTATCAACAAAGATGAGGCTAAATAGCAGTCAAAAATTAATATAAATAGTTTAAAATACTTGATTTAATTAAAAAAATAATTGTTTTTCACTAAAACTCAAACAGTCATTGCAGTATGAAAGTAAAAAAAAAAATGTTAGCTTCTTTAACAGTGATCGGTCAAATCAGTCCTTATGATGTGATCCATTTTTGACTGTTAAGTTGTCTTACTTTGCCAAAAAGAGTTATATCATTATTAAAGAGCATCCTATTGCACTACCACTCTGGCCAATCAGAGCTCAGCACGGAAAATACATCTTCCAGTCAATCAGTATCGTATTAGAATTATTACTGTATTTCCTGGCTAATAAGAAGAATGTTTTTCCTTAAATCAAAGTCCTGAGTCTTAGCACTCGAAAGCCAGTCACGAGATACAAGCACTCACGGCCCCGACATGTATAAGCCTAGCTAATAGTAGGATGTGTCTTACCACTTGTAGCATCTTATCAGATGGGAAATACAGTAACTTGATTTTTAGATACATCCAAATGCATTTCAATAACACATTTATCGGTCAATTACGTTAAAACAACAGCAAGTGGAAGGAAGGGGGTATTGTGTTTTATTTATCAGCTGTTATGATATCAGACATTCTGAGGAGCTCCTTGCCAATGTGCCTAAAACGAAAAGTATATAACGGCTGCATAATACCAGCCATGTCTTATGGATGCGAAACCTGGAAATTAACCAAGCGATCTGAAAACCAACTTAGAATAGCAGAGAGAGCCATGGAAAGAGCAATGCTAGGGGTAACGCTAAATAGAAAAAGATCAACATGGATCAGAGAAAGGACTAGAGTAAAGGATATTATACAACTAATTAAACAACAAAAGTGGAGATGGGCCGGTCACCTAGCGAGAAGAGAAGACAATAGATGGGGGAAAAGACTAACAGACTGGTGCCCATGGGATAGTAAAAGAAGTAGGAAACGGCCAGGCACAAGATGGAGGGACGAGATAGAAATATTTGCCAGTAAGACTTGGCAGAGATTAGCACAAGATAGGCAGTCATGGAAGGAGATGGGAAAGGCCTTCGGCCAGCAGTGGACTTGTAACGGCTGATGATGATGATGATGTCAGACGAGAAGGTGTGATGTTATTAAAAGAACATCTATTTATCAGCTGCTATGATGTCAGAATAAAAAGTGTGATGTCTGCATTTTTGTATTTGAAAAAGCCAAGAATGGACATTTTTCCATAAAAGTGTTATATATACTCATTTAAAGCCCACTTATCAAATAAAATAATTATATAATTAAACTCCACTTGTACTTTTACTTGTATTAAAGGGTTGTCGGTGGGGGGGGGGTTGAAACCGGTCATGGGACTAGTCATTATGTTTGTTAAAATGGTTTTTTAGATGCGTCCAACACATAAGACAGCTTACGATCAGTCGGTTGATCACCAATACATTAAATATCAAATTTGTCCAGACCTTCGGGTGAACTATCCTCCTCTCTCCTACAACCACAAATAGTAATGCTAAATATCAATTTTCTCAGCCATATCAAATTGGATTGATATGAAACTTGGTCCAGACCCTCATCCTGCTACCACGGATGGTGGACGCATCGTTGAACTTATGGTTCTTGTTTGTTTTTTTTCGTTGCTTGGCAAAATGGAAATTTTACCCTCACAAAAGTGGGTGCTAGGCATAAAAAGGTTGTTGACCACTGGTTTAAACAATCTAACTGCTGACAATAGATCTCTGCTGTAATTGTGACATTGACGGGTAGCAACTCCTACCAAAACTTTCCTTGGATGGACATCCATTTTGGACTGTGCTTTAGCCTGTTTGCCTCCATTTTCTTATAAAATATCCATTTTTCATCATCAGTCACCAATCTGTCCAAAATTGTGTTAAAGAGTGCAGATGTCCACTCTTGCTATACAATTTTGCAAGTTCAGCTATCTTTCCAAGTTGTTGCAGATGACGGTGAATTGTCAAATGACTTGAATCCAGTTTTTGAGCAAATTCTTGTATTGAATTCAGACAAAAGCAAGCCATTGTTAAACTCAACAGGATGACCTGTGTGATACTATTTGATGGCTGGGGGTTAATAGTAAAGGGATATTTGAAAATTCCTAAGGAGAATAATTTTGTTGAGAAACGCACTAGATTTTACAAGTATATAAGTGTTACATTGAATGTTGTATGACAAATTATATAAGCATGAATTTGATGTGTACATAAGTTGGTTATCGAAATATGTACTTTTGGTTGAAATTTGAGAAAATAAAAAGGAACAACGGTCACTATCAGAATTTTAGCCGATGGGGGTTAAAAAGCGGAAATGGAAAGATATTCTGCACTGATATTACACTTCTTGTCGACCTAAGGAAAGACTGCGTATATACGAAAGCCCTTATCAGAATCCTAAGCAATGTGTTATATTGATTTTGGAACAATGGAGAAAAATGGAAATCTCTTTTGGTAAACAAGATGTCAAAACCAGGTGTATCCAGGAATAATAGTAATTAAAGAAGGTGTCAGTAAAATAAAATCTCTTATCAGAAGGAAAGGCACTGTGGAAATGGGGAGATATTCTGAACTAAATTTAACTATCCCCTCATACCGTCCTACCCACTCTTGTATGGAGGAGATTATCATATAAGCAGTGAAGTCAGTGAGCATAGAAATTCCAGACGTGTTCTTCAATTGACTGACCACCCTGTGAGGATCGTAGCTTTTGCTGAAGTTCGACAGTACTTACAACAGTTTCTTCTGTATGCTTCTTTACTGGTGAGTCGCTTGCTGCTACACAATCTTCATTCCTTATGAGAAGGCCACCCAATCTAAAGGGAAGGGTTTCTATGATTCTAGCCCTTGAGGTATTAAACTTTATATTGTTGATTTTTAAACCAACCTGTTTATCCAGCTACCTTTTATTTTTCTATGTGTAACACCTTTTGGACCCAGCATCAACCGATTCTTCACCCGCGTCTGAAGGGGACCTTTCGATCTTGAACACAACATGGGGGAAAGGTTAACTACAGGCGTGAAGATTCGACCTGGCCTGACAGCTGTTACAACGAGAACGGACCCACCATCCTTGTCCGTACTCCTTCAGCTGGCAGATTCACGGCACAACTCTTAAACTGAAGTCATTTTTTTCTAAACATTTTAAAGAATCTATCCCATAAACATTCAGGTTGTTTCTGCAATATTATTGCCTTTTCTAAACTCAGAGCATCTTATAGATGTGCCTGCAGAACACCTATCTTTACAAGTGTCAAGTTAGTCGAAGCGTGCTGTAATGACATAACTTACCCATTTAAGTGTCTGAACATGAACTAGCTTGTATTGTTATCAGAATAGCGAAAACATTCACTCAAATCGCTATCAGATTTTGGACACTTTCTATCCATTTTTCT
>VCCN01006957.1:1158582-1172404 GCA_006491835.1 Architeuthis dux
TTTTTTTTTTTTTTTTTTTTTTTCTCCAATCTTTGGCAAAGTATAATTATACAACGGATAGATCAGATATTAACGCTAATGAAAATAAAAGCCATTAATTTGCCATTTTTTTACGTTTAGTGTTAGGGGTTAGGGTTAAAGTTATATAAGCCAATTACGGAACAAGAAAGCAAACTTGTCATTATCACGATGGTAGTTTCGACACTGCAAAAAATAGTTTACATCGTCCATATGTTTTGAATTTAACGCGGAAAATGTAACAATCGCCTAGAAATACGTGTGGCGACAGATGGCTGGAGCCATATGAACGACCACTTCAATAAATATGTCTATATAAATAAAAAGATGGGTATCTTTAGATCGAGAACAACGTTAATTTAGCCCCGTAGCCAATCAAAATGGCCGATTGAAAATAGCCATTCTCTTGTGGCTTTTTTTTTTTTTAAGTTCGCAAAAAATGAAATAGCTTTTTTGAGTGTAGTGCTCTTCTTTTTGTTAATCGAATACTTTGTCATCAAAGACTGTTTTTATTTGTTTTATATACAGCAATGTTATTGCTGATGATAATAACGACTTCCGTTTAGTAAGAGTTAATTTCCCTTGTTGTTATTTGTTACAGTTTAATAAAGCAGTTTGTTTTAATAAGACGTGAATTGAAGTTATCTGTCCCTTTGCTATTGGCGACAAATTATAAACCATCTCCAACCCTTATTTAACACATTCGGAATGGTTTGTATGTGTTGTTGTTAAGGTTCAAGGTGAGGTCCAGGTACTTAACTGTTTTAATGTTGAAGGTAATTTCTACCCTGAATCCTATGCTTTTTAGTTCCCTCGTAATTTGCTTTTTTAGTCTCTCTGTTTTTGGACCGTTAGTATTTCTATTATTAATCCAACGTCACGGTATAGGCCAGTGTCACTTTTGTCTATGAACCTGCTGAGGATATGTAACGCGTAAATTCCAATCAGGTTAGGAAGAGTTAATTTCCTTTTGTTATTGATTATTTGTGACTTGAAGTTATCTGTGCATTCGCTATTGGTGCCAAATTAGTCTCCAACCCTTATTTCATCTCAGCATTACAAGATGAAACCTTATTAACAGAAAATTCTGTTATATTTTTAAAATGATTTTTGCTATTGCAAAAAAACAAAAGAATTAATCATTCTAAAACAATTTTGAAATTAAAACGCTAACTTTTTGTTGTTGTTAATTAAATCTGAATTCAAGACATGTTGGTGCTTGAATGGAGTTGTCAACTTGAAACCTGTCATTAATGCCATTCTGTTTGATTTTCGACCAACAGATCGGGTTTTAATGTTAAAAAAGACTGGCTGTTTTATTCAGATTGAACAATGAATCAATCTCTTAGAAATAAAAATATTAATCATTTAAATCTACTTCTGCGTTTTTACAATAAATTCTCATTATACATTTCATACCACGAGATCTCAAACTCTAGATTTGGTGCTACTGGGTTGGGATCTTCTTTGGTGAAAGTTTATTCACGCAGCAAATATATGTATGTTCATCAAATTATATACACTAGCTGATAATTTACTTTATACCGATAAACAAAAATGATAAAGATTTGGTTTAGCTAACCTGATGGACACAAAGTAAGGGTTCAGTGTAGCATTATACTTACATTATAAATCGAATCCCTCCCTAAAAACTTGAAAGTTTTGTCATTTTCAAAAACCAATATAATAAAAACATGCTCCTGGTACCATTAGTAACCAGAGCAAATTTGGTGGTTATAACTCTAGCCGTCCTTGAGTTATGAGATGATAGACATTTGGTGAATTATATAGTATGATGATGACTTAGATCCTTGATACATTATACACAAAGTATAAATTTGATTTTAAACATTTAGATAAACCAAAAACAACTCCAGATTTAAACTCGGCGTGGCCCTAAGCTATATAAAGCATTGAGGCCACTTTGGTTAAAAAATTACACAATCTCACAAAATTGGAAAACATATGCCTTTTAAATTTTTTGATGCCCCTGTGGTTTGTGAGGCCCTAAGCTATAGCTTATGCTTAAATCCATCACTGGTTATACACCCAAGGGTGGAGCCAGGGGGTCTTCCATGGTCTTCCGGAAGACACACAGAATTTTTCTGCAAATTTTTATTATACTGTTTTCTGAGTGTCTTCTGAGTTTTAAATCTTTTCATCACAACACATGACAACTTTCAGGACCAGGACATTTTTATTTATCTTAATTTCAGTAGCTGATATACTCTGAAACACAATGGGCTGGATCCACCCACTGACCCCTAACCTGGTATTATCTAGGAAGTAATTTTTGTGCTTTCATCAGGAAATCTGTTTTAGAAAAAGGTTGTAGTTTTGGTGTCTATATAGTAGGGTGACTATACTACTAAACTGGACCTTTACTTTCCGTCCAGCGTACAGAAGTACAGCTTCAAAGTATTCCCTTGTGAAAATCTTTTGTGGTTTCATTAAGGGGGGGGGGACTACACGGATCAGCCCAGAAGTGTGTGCAGGACTGTTAAACCACGATCGGTGTCCATTGACAAATGTTGGTTTCTTTAAAAATCATGAAAGGAAACTCTTCTATTTCTTTTACATATATTAGCATATTACATTAAGATTTTTACAGGTTGGAATTGTTTTTAAATAAAATGATTTAACTCTGTAATGCAAACAGAATTAATCTGTTCTCTTTTTTGTGCGACATAATCCACATTCCTCTTTGTACCTGGATAAACATTATTAATCCCGCTTTCCATGATGATGCATCAAATCTAGGCCATCGTTTGTTGTTGACCCAGAATTAAATAAGGTGTGACCGTGAAAACAAAACGACTACTGTGTACTTGTATGGATCACCACTAGCACAACTTGTTTATACCAAGTTTTGCATCATTTGTTAGGATAATGACTTCAGGTTCCTGTTTGAAGAACAGCAGGGTTTTTTTTTTTGTGTGGTCTGATCTTAATAAAAATGTATGTGTAATCCATCGATAGAAAGTATTCTCTGAATAATATCTGGGTGGAGTAATGTTTGCAAGGATATTATTATATTTGTTGTGGATATTTCATACATTTAACTGTAAACTACAGTCAAAACTTTAGTCCTATAATAATGGGCATGTCCGCTCAGATAGTGCAATGGTTAGCATGTCTGCCTCGCACGCAGGAGGTCCCGGGTTTGATTCTCGGTATGAGCAAAGAGTGTGGAAAACTCCCTGTACACTAAGCTGTGTAATTAGGGTGGTGGTATCCCTTCCGTGGACTTGCACCCTGCCAAGGGGGTGATCATAAAAACTTGTAAGAATAAAGTCCTGGTCTCGAGCAGGCTTGAAACTTGCAAGGATCTCTAAGCTGACGCATGCAACGCAAACTAGGATTTTGTCACTGGCAGTTTATACTCCAGTGGGAGTTGTCTCTTAAGAGATGGATGCTTTACCTTTATTTAGTGGGCATGTACAAATCCTGTGTAATGGATGTCAGGGAAAGTGCCTAACAAAGAATTAAAAAAAGATTGGGATTTTTATTCGCATCCGCACAAGGTCGAGTTTAATGTGGGCCCCACATGGGTCGTGTGGATAGGGATAAATATTTTCTAGTTCCTTCGACTTTGCCTTTCAGCACGCCATAGGCATCAGGGAATGCCCTGACACTTTGTGCAATGGAAAGGTGCAGTTTAGCGGAGTGTATCCCCTGGAACCAGATATAGGGGTTTTGCAATTCAAGAAGTCCACATGTACAAAATCATTAAGAGCGAAGAAGGACGTAGTGTAAAATGCTATTATTATAAGTCCACTATTTAAACTAGCTGAAAATCTTCCCCCAGGTTGTTGTAAGTATTTGAGATAACTGCGTGGTACTTGATATCCATGCCAAGTTTGGTTCAGATCAGCTGAGTAGTTTCAGAGTTATGAATTTTGGGGACAGTATATTATTTAAATTTTAAGGAAGTGTCTGATGTCGCCTAAAGTGTGATTTTAAAAAAAAAAAAAAAAAAAATATATATCCCAGTGTAATTAATTGTTCTTCATTTTTCTCTCCCACCTCTACTCGCTTTTGTATACCACACATACGTAGGTATATTAATAAGTCCATAGCCTAATGATGAAAAAAGAATTTGTTTTACGCAAATATTTATTTTTCAACCTAATCTCTTTCTTTGCCAATGCACTTAATTCAGTGGGGAATATTAATCACATAGATCGAACATTATACAGTGAAAATTTCAGATTAAAAATCGGCTAATAACTACGTCCGGTTAATGACCTATTGATCAACCCTCGTGCTCTCTCTCTCTGTTTATGACATTCTCTTTCTGACTCTCTCTGTGTCTGTGACACGCTCTCTCCATACAAACATATACAATTCACATAGTCCCCCCATCTCCAGCCCGTGTCCACATACCGTGGTGGCTCCGCAACCTGAGTCACCCTCTTCACCTTAAATGTCCCAAATCCTCCCCCTTTCAACTGACTCACTCCAATCAGAATTTCGAAGCCAGAAGAAAACAAAGAGAAATAAATAAAAATAACTCGTATTCTTTTAACAGTTTTACCTCTGCCAACAAAGAGGCACATGTATTCACTCATGTCTGTCTGTCCACCCAATATCTCCAAAAGTTCACAATGAATTTCAATGACATTTTGTGGAAGGGTGTACATTGGGCTAAGGAACAATTGATTACATTTTTGGGGGTCTATCCTGGAATTTGTTTTTGATTGTATTGGGAGATATTTTTCATATAAGAAGAGATGAACAATAATCCGAAATATGGAAAATCAAAACAGCGTTACCTCCTCATCATTATAGCCATTTGTGAACTGATTTTCATTCAGTTAGTTAGTGTATGGCAATGGTAGGTGCTCTCTGAGTGCTTTCTAGTTTTTGTCTCCATTTAATTCACAGAAATATAAATTTTCATGCACACTTCATAAAAAATGTCTGCATACATAGATGCAAGTCTGAAACTTGGACACAGTTCAATGGAATATTGATGTATTAAAAAAAAAAATGTTGATCTTAAGAAAACCTGCTCGGTGCACTTAATGACCTTAAACTATACAACCTAACTAGGAATGGGTGAAATTACATTGTCAAATGACAAATCCTCTTTATGCACACATATACTATGAACCAGTTCCGTTTTCAGTTCACACCATGACCTAGTAGGTCATTGTGTGCCATGCTGTGGACCCCCCCCCTAAATAGCGTTTGTCAGGGCAATGGGTGTTACAAGGTTCCAAGTAATATGCAACAGGTTGTACTGGGTTACATGGTATCAGCAGCAAGGATTAATCCATGACCTGACCTATTGGAAGAAGTGGAACCAGTATGCCTTAGGGGCTCCACTCCTGATTTTAATCAAGGCTCCTAGACTGGTTGCCAACCAAGGCTAGAGAGCCCAGTCTACCCTACTATTTACCCATGGCTGGGGGGAGGGGTAAGTGGATTCCTGCCTTTCCCAAGGGCATTAGTACAAAGTGAGCACCAACTGTCTCAGCTGGAATCTGAACTATGTTCGCCGATTCTGTTTTCTCTGCTATTAACTGTTAGGCCACCCACACCTCCCATAGGACCCCCCCCCCGTCTTAATAGTTAAGAGTAATACGAGAGAGCAGAATGCGACACATGGTCAGTAGAACATGGGGATGGGACCCACATGCATATGTGTGGGGTAGACAAAAATTGCTCAGTCCCTGCGACCAGTGTCACGAAGGCGTTAGAAATATCCTTTCAACCTTCCTCTTATAGTTCAATGGGGAGGTGCTGCTTGGTGGTCGGAATCCCCAGGACTGGTCATTATATACTTTTGAAGCCACAGAACGAATCCAGGGCTACTGTCTTGATTACGGAAAGTGCAATGCAATTTGCTTCATGCCATCAGCTCTGGACCCTTTGTCCGTTTCATTACCCGTCTGATTGTTAGACAATAATTACTAACATTAACCTATGTATTTGTTTCAGCTAACCGGTGCTCATCTTATATTTGTTTCAGCTGTGTTCATTGTGAGATGAACTTGTCAACTAAATAAATGGTATTGAAACCTATCTATGAACACAGCTTTATTTTTAGTCCAGATTGATTGTTTTGTTTAATGGCACATCGACCGTTGATGGGTAATTTAGTGCCGAATTCAGTAGCAGGAGGGGGGATCCCATGTCCCCCGTGACTAGAGACTTGAGGGGGGAGAATCCCAAATCCCTGTCACTAAGATAAATGCCATGAGGACCGGGATAAAGGGGTGCGGTGGACATCCCAAAAGCTTCTCAGGATGAATCCTGAGCATGCTAATGGTGATCGCCTCCCGACCAGCTGGCCAAGATATCCTGTGCAACTTCTCCCAGGACGATACCAGAGCATGCCACAAGGATCCCCGAAGGGCCGTGGTTCTCTGAACTTTGAGGCCATGTCGGTTTCAAAGAACAGATACTACACTTTGATCTTAGCCAAAAGGCCATTTTTAGTCCAAGAACGTGGTATAGATCCAAAAGTATGAGTTGAAGAGCGGTCAGTGAAGACCTTAAGGAGTGGCTTATGGTCTACTGCAATGATGAGTTTACTGACCCTTCAATTGAGATGGAAATGTGCAGCCTGGGGAGATGGACCCCTGGAACTTAGACAATATTGCTAACACTAACTTATGTATTAGTTTCAGCTAACCTGTGCTCATCTTGTGTTTGTTTCAGCTGTGTTCATTGTGAGATGGACATGTCATCTGAATAAATGGTATGAAAACCTATCTATGAACACAGCAAACTTGGAAGCTTAAATTCTTCAACCAAGCTTTGTTAATCCAAGCAGGAAATATGTAAATATTTATTCTGCTTGATGGAAAATGTGACATAATTTTACATTGGTTTTAACAAAAAATACTAATATTAACTAAAAAAAATAGCCTACCTAGGACACAGCCCCCCCTTCTCCTTTGTTAATATACACTGGCTGCTTTTTTTTCTTTCTTCCCCAGAAAAGAGGGTAAGCAACTATCTAATTCCAGGGGAACATTTAAGACTGCACCTTTCCATTGTAATTTAAGGGTCAGGGTCAATGCCTGAGGTGTGCCGAGAGAAATAGAAAATCTTTATCGCCACCCACATGTACCCACATTAAACCTGACCTATAACTCAATTATTCCTCACAACAAAAAAAGTCTACAATATTTCAAGTATCATTTGAATTTGAAGACTGTACAGTTATGGTGCTAAAGTGATGTAATTAATATCTTGACTTTAAAAATATACAAGTTGCTACCCCAAATTATTTAGCCACTTAGTTTTTACCGCCTCCTTCAAAGTAGTCTCTTGTCTGCTGTTTGTACACTGCAAGCATTACTGATGGTATTGGACTACAGTAATCCCCCTTTATAATGCAGGTGTTGGGGTCCAAGAAAGACAACAGCGTTATAACTAAACCACGGATAATCAAAAGTCAATTATGAGAGCCAAACAAGCCCAACAGTGAACGAAAGTGTTGTTTTCAACACAAAATCAAAGAAATTATGTGTAAAAGACCATGTAAAGGTTGATTGATTGCAAAGAAATTTAATATTATAGTCATGAAGTATTTTGATAAAATTCTTTTTTTTTATTTTTTTATTTTTTTAAATTTTTTAAAAATTTTTATTGTGGTTTTCTGGACGAGTTGGCAAAAATGTTTGGATCCATGCACGGCCAGTTTATACTATAAGACTGAGTAGGCTTAAGCCTAGGGCCCCATAGCTAACAGGGGCCCATAAAAATTCTGGGATATTCATATTTTTCTTAATTTTATTTTTGACAGGACCATAGCCGGATTAGCCTATACGCAAACTACACTACGGCGTAGGGCCGAAAATAAATAGCAATTTAGAAATGTATCACTACTACTACAGGGAAAATGAATTAAACCATAAAACTGTCAAAATAAAAACATTCCCCAAGCACTCACTATAATTGTTAAGAATAAGATAGCGTTAATAATATCTTAAAACTTAATAAAAATGTCCTAACAAATATCTCTTTTAAAAAATGGAATGAATATATTACACATTAGCACATAACAATCCACTTTATTCACACAATTGACAGATCAGATTTATTACTTAAAAGTATATACAAAATGGGGTGGGTTCAAGATGGTGGCGGGGGCCCATATTGCTAATAGCCTAGGGGCCCTGGTATAGGTTAATCTGGCCCTGGGTCCATGACCCACCAGCCTTGCATTGCAAACTGTGCTATAACATGGGACCTCTGTATTATACTGTATATACTTATGTAATGTGCAACTTTTTGAGCCCAATTCTTTAACCTATAAACCAAGGGTTGAATACACCAAGAGTTTATAGGCCTAGCCTAGACCCAAAAGTTTTACAGTTTCAAAAGCATAACTTGTGTAATGTTTGACCGTCTAATTATAGGTTAAAAATTAGTCTCGAAAGGATTGCTCATTAAACTAGTACATATGGTAGGTATAATTATTATTTTTCTGAGAAAGCTTTTCAGTATTTATTGGATCATGGCTGTAAAGAATTGATATACGTTTAATAGCCATTGTTAGAAAAAATTCCTTTTGTCAATGTTGTTTCACTGGTTAAAGAATCGAAGCAACAGCTTGTGAGTTTTCAGTTTATGACAAAAGCCAGGTCAGTACAACACACAAGGAAACAGATCAATCACACTGCGAGAGTTGCAGGGAGGTGGTGGGGATCATTTCAAGTTGGACAGGTTTGAAGTTTTTGTTTACTTACCTCGGTCCATGGATATACAATTCCGGAAAGAAATCCAAGGCTAATGGATTTCACATATATAAATGAATAAAAGTTTGTATAAGAGCTGGAAGATGTCTAACAATTATTGGGTGGTTTTCTTCTTGATAGGCATAGAGGAATAGTGATTGAGAGTGACTATGGAGGATGCTGTAAGACTTCATATCCCAATTCTCTAACATCAGACGCAACTGAGAGGTGTGATGTGTTGCACTCTCATGGAGCATTTCATTCAGTTCATGTGGGACCCATTTTTCCAGCTTTTCCTGTTGCCTTGAGATGACATATGGTTGCTGTTAAAATCCTCAAGTCACCTAAAAGTGCTTGAACTGTTTGTGGGTTGTTGGCCTCTGCTGTTGATAATTCTACATTATTCTCTACTAGGGCAGTGCCCGTTCCAAAGGTGCATGATTGGAAGGGGCCGGACTTTATGGTGCGTGGAGCAGCCTGCCATAATTGTCATGTAAAATAATTTTCCGTCTGTCGTACAAAATTATGGCTACAAAGTATTTCGGTTACTTCCATTCAGTGTTGCCAAATGAGATATTTTATAACTAAATTCAGATAATTCTAAAGAGCGGAAGTTAAGGGAGATCATTTATAGGAACTATGAAGAAAGATTTATAATCTGTAATTTTTTTTGTGTATTTTTATTAGATTTCTCGAGAACCACTGATCCAGAAATCTTCAAACTCAATACTACACTGCCTTGTGTGCTGACTAATATATCTGCGGAATGTCAACTTCATACAATGGCCAGTTGCTGAGTAATCACAGTGCATTAGATTTCTCGAGAATCACTGATCCAAACAACTTCAAACTCAACACTATAATGCCTTGTGTGCTGGCTAATATATACGGCTAATATCAACTTCGTACAATGGCCAGTTGTTGAGTAATCTCGGTGCATACAGAACAGATTTCTTCAATTGTAGTTAGATGATGTAAAAAAACAAATTGACATTTTCATATGTATCAAGAAATATACTCCTAAGCTAATTTGCTACTTTTAATTTATTTTGAATTTTTCTTCTCTAAATATTGAGTAGATTAAAGCATATCTACAACTTTGCATCTATAATTCTCCTACTAACCAACCAAACATTTAGATATCCTGCTATCTGGCCTGCCTTTTAAATAAGACTTTCTAGATATTTACTCTCTTATATTGTGCTCCCCCCCCCAAAAAAAAAAAATGCATGGGTCTTTGCCACAGGGCCCCTGACAGGAATTTTATCAGGGGTTCAGGGATATTTTTTATTTTTTTTTTTTGCATTCTTCATCATCCAGTTTTCATCCACTAGGGGCCCTTTTGGACCCCTGGACCCCTAAGTATGATCTACACCCAACACAGTGGCAGCACTATTTCTGACTGCACCCCCATCCCCGCAAATGTTTTAACATTGTTCTTTAGATTTTTTTACATTATTTTTTAGAATTTTCTTGGTTCCTCATATATATTGTACCCTCAGAGCTGCCCCCCTCCCCACAGACTCGACCCGCATAGGCCCTGGTCTGGTCTTTTGGTTGATATTTATCTTGGCTGATTATTTAAGCTCAAACCACTTTCTTCCACAGAACACTTACGTAATTACTGGACACCATTTTTTTTTTTTTTTTTTTTTTTTTTTTTTAGTGGGGCTTCAGGATGTCTGATCTCTGATATCCAAGTCTAAAGTTGGCTGATTGTTGATATAGGGCGTGGAAACGATGGTAGGGTGAATCCACTTGCGTAACCGCTAAGGCGATTTGTCTGTTCCAAATCCTAGTTGAAGAATAGCCTGAAATTTATGATTGGTGGCAAGACCATGGCAACCATTTAAGGAAAAACCAAATAACTTCAAAAATAATCTCGGCTGTTTAAGTAAAGACTATCATTTATAGTAACTAGTAAGGTAACGTGATGTTGCCTGGGTTATGGTGTCCCAGCAATAACAAATACACTGCTATTAACTAGAAATTGTTGCTTATCTGCTTATATGAATTATTATACATACTAGCATAGTACCTGTAAAAAAGGATTATTTACACATGGATCGTCACTTCTGCTCAGAGTATCTGTGCACTCTGTCTAGGATCAAAGTGTAGCTCCCCGGCCATCTGCTTAGGATTTTGTTATGCACCCCCCAAAAATATATAGTCTAGAAAGCTTTGATTGATTTGTTTAGCAACATGTCCTTTGCGGGAATGTTCCAACAGTAAGGCTGAACTGTGGTTAGATTACAGGTGAGCATCCCGTAGTTGGTAGATTCCTGAGCTGGCTATAGAGTTCTACTTACCCTTTGAAGGAGAACCTTTGTTTCTACCCTCTTATTAAACTACCTAACTTTCATTTCTCCCCTCTCCTTTCCTACTCTTATTAAACTACCCAACATTTTTCCCCTTCACCTTTCCTGCTGTATGTCACACTCATAGTATCGGTAGGAGCCATCAGCCAAGCCCATGGTGTATACTTTTGATAACCATAAGTCACTTAATAAATAGTAATGACAACAAAAATACAATAAACCTATTTTATTGTAACCAATTGCACCAAAATTATAAACAAGATGAAACAGCTATCAAGTGCATTTTACGTAAATATAAATCTCCAGTTGAATGGTATAAATATATAAGATTATACAATACATAAATATATAAGATTATTCATAGATTACTAATATAAGATTATGTTTATGACAAAAAATTAAAAACACTTAATCCTCTTGTAACACCCCGAACCCCGCCAAGCTTAACAACTGCCTCTGGCTACCGTTCCACATTAAGTGGTCTCTCCTCTTTTTCTCTTTCTTGAACGACTTATTTCAAGATGGGGCTAGGGTTCACATGAAGTACATGAACGTCGCAGTAGGCTTCTAATTGTAATGGTCGAGCACACCACAGGAAAGAGGAAATGGTTTACTACTATGTTTGCTGGTTATCCCTTCTACGGTCTGCTCAAGTCCGCCACAAGGGTGGAGGGATATGGTTTAGTTCTACTAATAGGGAAATGTATTAGTTTCTTTGGTTTACACCTCCATCAGGAAAGGACGGAATCGTGAACTTAGGCGAATACTACATTGATTTGGTTTGTTTGATAATTACATTTGTCCACCCCTTGAGCAGTGATAACAACTGACTGAATCATAAAGATGATTCACTTATATAGAGGTTTGAGACAAAGGAAATGGCCATCACCCTGTGACATGCACTTCTGGTCAGCAATTGTAGTTTTTAAAAGCTCACCCATTTTCCTTTGGCATGGAATCGTGAATACTACATTGATTTGGTTTGTTTGATAATTACATTTGTCCATCCCTTGAGCAGTGATAACAACTGACTGAATCATAAAGATGATTCACTTATATAGAGGTTTGAGACAAAGGAAATGGCCATCACCCTGTGACATGCACTTTGGGTCAGCAATTGTAATTTTTAAAAGCTCACCCATTTTCCTTTGGCATGCATTACCCTCATCCAACCATCCTCAATTTAGGCATATGAATCCATACTAATAAAACGGTAAACAGAAAATCTGATTGTTTAGCTGTTTCTCTTACCTCACAAGCTAAGCATACTGGAACAATTTGGAACCATTATTTATTGTTTCACTGACATATTTGTTGTACTTATTAATCACAACTACCCACAATACTGGTTTATTGCTGGGTTTATGTTATTCATGTGTTCTGACATTTATATGTATCTAATGTAGCCGGACTTTGCCCAGCCCTAACTGTTCATAGTAGAAACTTGAAATTTTGCACACACACTCCCCTCAATGAGTAGGAAAAATGTTTTTTTTAAATTTAAAAAAAAAAAAATTCCAATCCTAAATAGATTTTTAGAGGTGGGGTTCAATATGCTAAATTGGTCACTAGCTTGTGCCCACTTGTTTTTTGAAAATTCAGACCTTTTTTAGGCCCTGTCGGCTGGGGCCTAGAATGCATTGACTGCATCCCCTGCAAAGAGGTAGGACCCCCAACCAGGGGACACCAATTCTTTCACCAAAGTCGCAAGACTCTATTTTTTTAAAAAGTTTTACACTGATTTCGGCATTAAATGACCCATCGAGGGTTGATATGCCGCTAAACAAATCAATCAATCGGACCTTTTTTAGTGATCACAGCCCAACAAAAGGTGAGATATATTCCCAAAAGTTCATTTTAACATCCTTATACAGATTCAAAATTGACAGAATTTGGACCAAAGATACAAAAATCAAAAAAATATTGAAATGTTATGTACAGAAATCAAATCTTTGGTCCAACTTCTGGCAATTTTGAAAATGTCCGAGTATGGTAAAATAAACTTTTTGAAATGTATCGGATACTTTTTGAACTCCTTGTATATTCCTGATGTTGATTGCAATTTGTACCATCGAGAATTCAAAAGAAAGGGTCAACCAGTTTTGTTTGGTCAAATGTCCATTTTGGTCGTTCCGGACGCTTAATTAATTGGCTAATGCTGCGAAGGGAAAATAAACACCTGAAGCCGATTGATTGATTGGGGCGGATTGGTCGGACATTGACGATCGTGCTGGTTGTCAAGGAAACCTGGATGTTTGGCAATCGGATCAATAACCCAGGAAATGTAACGTATCTATCAGTTTCATGAAAGTGTAATTGAATACGTAGTCACGTGGACATAGCTGATCTTTTACTCAGCTTAACTTAGTCTGGCACAAGGTTACACTTGTGGAGCACTCGAGATTGAACACAGTAGCAGCAGTCTGAAATATTTAGCTCACTATCTACAGCACCCAGGCAGACACTTATACAAGCTCTTGTGTGGCCTTGATGTAACTCGGCAACCAATCAGAGGGGACCTTACTGCGCATGCGTGAACACTCTCCTGTGGGGTTACTCAGTTGGCAGTGAGACGCCATTGAGTGAGCGTGTGTACTGTGTGTGTTTTGGCAAAACATCACGTCACCCAGGTCTGTCAACCTCCGCACAGTTCAGCTTTGGCTCACTGCAATTTCTAGCTTTTTCTCCCAAAGAGATTTCAGACCATGGACAAGATTAAGGAGAATGCAACGTGGCAGCTTATGGTGATCCCGAAAGAGGACTTTGAAGACTGTTTTTAAAAGTGGAAGG